>UELU01104758.1:0-10805 GCA_900490025.1 Megastigmus dorsalis | reverse complement strand
TGCTTGAATGCCTTGGTTCCAATCTCAATAAAGCAATTGATGAATTGGCACCATTAAAAACAGTAGTCCCTAGAAAAGGCAGAGATCCTTGGATTGGTTTCGAGCTTCAGCAGCTCATAAACAAACGTGACGCAACGCATAGACGAAGAGCGCTCAGATAGGGAACGTGCCTCCTTCCATCGCGATCAGTTAATTAACGCACTAGATAATAAGAAGGATAAGTGGAAGGAGATGCTTAGGTTTGAACTTAGGTTTACTGCCAAAGAGAAAGGAGGAGTTGCATGGTTTTGGTACGGATGAGCTCAACGCCCACTTTGCGTCAATTTCCGTCGCGCCCGATGATAATATTGATGATGCTTTGAATGTAATTTTGGCTGCCTCTGAGGACGGTTTTTCATTTAAGCCTATCAATTTCAATGATGCAGTGTTAGCTATCTCGAATTTCTCCTCCAGAGCCAGGGGCGCGGACGGCATCCCGCAGAGTGTAATCGTGAAGGCTCTTCCAATGATAGGTGAACATCTCGTGCGTATTTTCAACTCCTCTTTCGCTCAGTCTTCCCGGTGCCTAGACGAAGGCACAGCTTGTTGCTCTTAAAAAAACTACTGCACCATCTTCTGCTTCGGATTTTCATCCAATAGCCTTGTTGTGCTGTCTCTCTAAGGTACTGGACAGGATTGCACACTCCCAAATAACTGAATATCTATCGGCAAATAGCATTCTCGATCCGCTGCAAGCAGGGTTCCGACATCTTAGTACACAAACTACCCTGCTTAAACTGACTGACGACATCCGCATGGGAATTGATAAAAGGATGATTACCTTGCTGATGCTGTTCGACTTCAGCAAGGCATTTGACACCATTTCTCCAACTAGACATCTAAGAAAATTTTGTGATCTGGACTTTTCAAGGACTGCACTGCTGTGGATTAAGTTATATCTGCAGCGTCGCACACAGTGTGTTATTTCAAAAACCGGTGATTTTTCTAAATATTTTGAAACTAATCTGGGTGTTCCACAGGGTTCAGTCCTTGGCCCCTTGCTTTTCAGTCTTTATATCAATCACCTGCGTGAGACTTTTGACACTAAGATCATCAAGCACATAGCTTATGCTGACGACCTTCAGGTTTATCTTCAGGTTCCTGTAGATAGACTTTAGGAGGGCGTCGACTACTTATTTGATGTAGCACAATCCGTTTCTCGGTGGGCTGCACGTGCGTCTCTACGGTTCAATGTTGGCAAAACCCAAGTATAATGTTAGGTTCTAAAAAATATATTAATAAGTTAAGTAAAGTGGGTTTGCCGTGTATTGAGTTGGGGAGAGAGGCGTGTGTGTTCTTCAGTGACACTGTCATGACCCTTGGCATTGTTTTAGACAGTAAATTAACGTAGAAGCCGCATATTAATCAAGTAACTAAAAAAGTTAATAGAACTCTCTACAGTTTGCGGTTCATCAGGTAGTGTACAAATGAGTACCTACGCAAAAGATTGGTCGAATCATTAGTCCTACCCCATCTCGACTATTGCTGTGTTGTGTGTCTTGATGCATCTAATGAACAGAACACTAGACTGCAGAGACTGAACAATAAAGGTGTTAGATTTATCTATGGTTCTAGGAGCGATGAGCACATCACCCGCTATAGGCAACAACTGGGCTGGTTGCGGACTGATACTAGGAGGAATTATTTCGCCGCCATTCTCTTGTATAAGATCCTTTGAATGAATGAACTAAAACACTAGAGACACTAGCAGGGGTGTTGGAAAAGAACTCTCGATACCGAACGTGCGTACTGAAACTGGTATAAGATCGTTCCAAGTGCAAGGTACGCACTTTCGGAACTCTCTCCCTGATCGTCTGCGCTACCTTCCATCTTTGCGCGGATTCAGGACGGCGGTCTACCAATACCTCCTCGATTTGGATGCTTAATCGCTCCGCAACTCATACTAGGAAGTATTTTGCTTGCTCGATAAATCATGACTTTCGACTGATTTATGTATATCTTATGTGTATTGTTTTATTTTATGTGTATGACGTGATAGATACCAAAGAATAATTTATATATATACTTACAATGCTTAATGTAACGACTGTATCTTACCAAATGTATTGATAATCAAATGTATATATTATTTGCTATTTTATATTGTATTTTGTATTTTTACTTTATAGTAAAATAAAGAGTTATCTTTCTATCTATCTATCTATCTATCATCGCCTTCCGTCACTATCGTACAATTCGATAAGCTGCAGCGCCACGAATAGTCTCTAGCGCATAAAGTTGGTATGGATCTACAAAGAGCCATGGGAGAAGATACTGCTCCTACTTGGTTCAACTAATTCAGCAACGATATTCTTACATCAATAGGTGACCTAAAAAGTTGTATCGAGAACCAAAACCTTTTAATTCAAGGACTAGATGCTAAACTCACTGAGCATAAATCTATCACGCAAGCTGAAATTGCTGCTCTTCAGTCTGAATTTCAGGAGGAGGTCATATCGATGCGTTCAATGATCTCCTGTACTCCTGGGTGTACAATAAGTACTCAGCCACATGACTCGTGTGAGATTCTTTCAACAGGCATTCCGAAGGATCTCTCACTTGATGATAAGCAAATAGTTACCAAGATTCTGACCTTTCTCAATTTATCAACCATCTCAGGCTTTGTTATTGATTATCGTTCATGGAATGCGGCCACCTCCTCAGCGAGTGCATCCTCCCTCCATCAATCCAGCTCTAATGCTGCCTCTAAAAACCGAGGTTTAGTAATATGCTTAGCAACTGCTATAGTGCGTGATAAAATCGCAGCAGCATCTAGTAAATTGAAGAATTCTCAATGCTCTAGCATTCTTGAATCAGGCAGTGACTCTAAGATTTTTCTTCGTCCCCTCTGGCCGAAGCCTATTTATCAACTTCACCGTAAAGCAATTGCGCATTGCAAATCTATAAATTATGCCAGACCGATTATACGTGATTTAACTGTCTTTGTTCGCAGTTCAGTTGGTAGCCCATACATTGCTATCTCCTCAGAAGAGGAGCGTCTTGCTCTCATCACAGTTAATGTATCGATGTCACATGATTGAAGTAACGGGGGCCTTATGTCTGTCTTTCGTAATCGTCCTTTATCTGTCTTGTCTAAATCGCACATCGTTCTTTGTCATATTAATGTAAAGAGGCTCAAATTGCATCTCACATTACTAGAGTCTTTTATCGACCTACTGGTCCATGACATTATAGCTGTCACTGAGACGTTCCACACAGAACAAGACTCTGATGTTGCAGTGAATATCCCTGGCTATATTTTTATTCGAAATGACCGAGTACGTAAAGCTGGAGGCGGTGTTGGAATTTATATACTAGAGGGACTCAAAGCTCATATTCTCTGCTCCTCGGACCCGCTATTTGATAACCCGCCTGAGTTCTTGCTTGTCTCCATCTCACGTGGCTCCACGAACGTTCTTGTGGGCGTGGTTTATCGCCAACCTACAGCTGGCTACCCAGATCTTTTCTTCGAGCTGGTGGCTACGCATGCGCCTAATTTTAAAGCTACAGTTATCGCAGGCGACTTTAATTTCAATCTCACTGTCGATAATTCTCACTCGAAACATCTCAAATCTCGATATGAGCAGCTGGCTCTGGCGCTTGTTCCATCGCCCCCGACTCATCACGCCCTCACTGTAAATGGTTCCTCGCATACATTACTGGACATCTTTTTGGTACATGACCTATCTCGAGTCATCTACTAACGGAAAACTGATGCACCATTCATCGCTGGACATGACCTTATTCAGCTTTCTCTTGATCTTGGCTGCTCTCCCTGCGAACCCAAACAAGTGCACTCTCGGTCACTTGGCACAATTGATGAACATGTCATCTCTAATTGCTTGGCCAATAAGTTTGACTCGGCTGCTCCCATCTTAACATCTGGCTCTCTCTCTCTCTCTCTCTCTGTCAACGATTGTGCTTGCATGCTTGCCAGTTTGATTCTTAATGGGTTCGACGAGGTTGCGCCTGTACATGAGACCACCATTGTTCAAAAGCGTCGGCCATGGGTGACAAGGGAACTCCGGCTTTTGATGAAAGAACGCGATCAAGCCTATTGCAGAGCCAATCGGTCGGGCAAGACTGCAGACTTGCTGACGTATCGTGAACTAAGATCAAGGTTTTCAAATCAGCTGAGCACTGCCAAGAACATGCATTATGCGTATTGCCTGGGTGCTGCTTCCACGCAGTCCGATAAATGGAAAGAGCTCAAAAAAATGGGCATTCGATCTTCAGAGAAACCATCCCCGCTCACTCATTTCACGGCTGCGGACCTTAATTGTCACTATGCCAGTGTCTCGGGCGGCGCCTCTCCACTTACTAGAAACGACCTCGAGGAAACGCTTCGAGCTCCATTAATTAGCATACAAAGAATATTTGACCCTCAACCCGTCATTTAAGAGTCAGTCAAGAAAATTCTTGTCGCAACGCACTCCAATGCGCAAGGAGCTGATAAAATCTCGCTTGACATGCTTGTTATCTATGCACCTATTGTTCTTCAGCATCTCACCAAGCTCTTCAATCGGTGCATTTTAGAAGTGAAATTTCCCAGCAATTGGAAGAAGGCGCTGCTTCGTCCATTGGCCAAGGTGGTAAGGATGCAGTCTGTTTCCGATACGAGACCTATTGCCTTTTTACCTTTAGCATCCAAGATGTTTGAAAGAGTCATTTTTGATCAACTCTCGGAATATAACTTCATCCAGTTTGCTTTATCCTCAACCGGCTGGCTTTAGAAAAGGTCACAGCACTTTAACAGCGTACTTAGGAAGCTACGTAAGCTCAATTTTTCTGATAGTTTCATCATCCTCATGTATTATTATCTGTCGGATAGAAGGCAGGCCGTTGTTGATGATGATGGTAGGGTCTTGGATTGGATCACAGTTGATGCATGAGTTCCACAGGGAAGCGTGCTTGGTCCGCCACTATTTATTATTTATATCAACGATCTGCCCTCTGTTCTTAGGCATTGCAGATATATGATTTATGCTGATGACACACAGATATGCCTCTTTGTCTTGCCTAGGAATTTCTCAATGGTAGTTGATCTCATCAGTGAAGATGGGGATGCTATTGCACGATGGGCTCAAGAGAATGGTCTTAATTTGAACTTCAAGAAAACTAAAGCGATGATCATGGGTAGTCTTCTTTATATTTTCCCTCTGGATCTTGAGAATGTGAAAAAAGTCACAATATTTGGTGAGAGTTTACCGTATTAGACAGAAGTCAAGTCATTAGGTCTCACTATTACACCAACGATCAGCTGGTCGCGGCATATTCAAGGTGTTATTAAACGTGCGAACTTTTCCTTAAGAAACCTTCGGATGCACAGTAATTTCCTAACGCGTAACCTTCGGAAGGAGTTGGCTGAAAGTCTGGTTTTGTCCCATCTGGACTACATCTGCGTGGCCTACAACGACACTGACAAGACTAGAAATTTAGATCTACAGAGGCTATAAAATGCTTGCGTTCGGTTCGTCATGGGAAACATCGGTTGGCGTGAGCATGTCACTCCACACAGACTTGCTCTTGGATGGCTTTCTGTGGAGCGCAGGCGTAAGTTCTTCATTGGTAATCTAGTTTACAACATCATTTCGCACCAAAATCCTTCATACCTGTATGATAAATTTATCAGACTCAATGTCGATGTGCACGTTCAATGTTGACCTACGCGCCCATCAGGACTGCCGCCATGAAAGGCTCATTTCTAGTCACTGCCTCAGATCTCATAAATGGTCTCACAGAAGAGCTTCGTCCTCCAACCTTTCAGCCAACCCATTTTTATAATTTAAGGTCTTTGCTGTTCTCTACTCTTCTGAAGCGTGATCGGGCTGTGTGGGAGATGGAATGCTAATTTCTTTGTCAATCTATTGTCATTATTATTGCGTTATTGCGTTATTCTAGTCGAAATTTTATGTATCGATTTTATAGTTTAATTGCGTTACTGTAGTTAAGTTTATATGCATCGTCTATTCATTGTTAATGTGTAATTTTATAATTGTCTGTATTTATTCACCTGGGCCGGATAGGGTTAGTCACCAAGGTGCCAAATAAATATTACTCTACTCTACTCTACTCTACTCTACTCTCTCTCATCGCGACAGCAAAACGGACAAGAATTCCCATTATTCGTCTGTAAGATCATTATTATATCTATACCATTGCTACTTGATGAAATATATTAAATTAAGCTTGCCTATTTATTTCAGATGATATTCACAGTCAAGTTGAGGACGTAGGAAATCATTTATCGATATGTAAGTTATTATTATACTCTCTCTGTGCATATAAAATTGAATAATATTTTAATAATTTAATTTAAAAATAAGTTGTTACTTGCCCTGAACAATGAGAATTCTCATAAGCTAAATAACAAAAAATTTTATTATTCTAATTCATTTATTCCTACTCCAAATTTCGAAGTTTATTCAGTGTAATTTTTAAAATGAATTATTTTTGAAAACCCAGATATAAAGATACAGAACCGTGCAGGCCGTAAACAGCTAATGTAATGAAATTATAAATTATACTTTTTTAATCAGTTTTGATGCAATTCGATGAAGTATAAAAGTTTATATCAGTACGAGCAAGCAGCTAATGTTTTAATTTTAATCTAATTTGAATCAAACATCTAAACCCTCGAGATTCCTTGAACGCACAGTTTTTGTAAACTTGCAATAATTTTCCTAGTAATCTTACTTTATCTACTAAAAAGCTTATCGTTGAATCTTTAAATTATTTTTTTCTTCACCTCTCTACCATCTATTCAAGCCGAGATATCGCACTTTGAAAATTTAATAATATTGAAATAGGACTTGATCAAAAACATCTAAACCAATCGCAACTCCGAGTTTTCACAATGTGCTTTTTTAGTTAAAAGAAAATTTTTCTAGTAATTTTAGCAATTTTATTAAAAAACTTGTCTTTTAAACTCTAATTTCATTTTTCATTCGTGTCTGTACGATTTTTGAACGCTAAGATAACACAGTTTGAAAAAAAAACACATTTTTGGAGATTTATTACACCCACGTAGAATTATTAGGTTTACGACTTTCATATTATGAAATTTTCAAACTGCGATATTTCGGCTTGTAAAGGTCGCAGACCGGTAAATGAAAAAAGAAATAAAAAAAATAAAGTTTCAAAAATAAGGTTCTTAATACGAATGGTAAGATTAGTAGGATAATTTTTATAGATCTTCAAAAACTGAGTGCAAGGAAGAGCGATTATTTCTTCTGTTTGATAAAGCACTATTTCGAATATTTAAATATCAATCTCTTGTCTTCAAAATTTTTATACACATATTTTTTTGGACTTTTTACATACTTGAGTTGTAAAAAAATGTATAAATAATGTATATGTAAAATATTGAAATCTAAAATATGTCAGATAAATTCGATTCGAAGATCTCCAAGATATTTAAGGTGAACTTTTCTACTTGCAAGCTCATTTTCAAAATTGTTGTAAGTCTCATCGTTACCGATAAGTAGAGCGTTAACTTTGCAGGGGATGAAGACATCGAAAGAGTCTTCATGAGTTAGTACCACCTTTAATCCGAATTTGGTTGTGATCTTCTTGATGGCTGTAACTCGGTACAAGTAGTCTAACTGCAAGTCCTTAATTCGTTTCGTTTCTAGATGTGGGTACTTGCCACTTCGTTGATTGATCCCATTTTTAGTTGTTAAAAAAAAATTCGAAAGTGTAACTGTATGAAAATAAAGAAAAATAGAGACAAACTATCAGTATCGCAGTATAAATGGAGAATAACGAATGAAACACCTTCGTATGTAAGAGCGTGCACATACCGTTGACTATCAGACGATCACGAACCAACTAACATTATGGAACATGAGCATGCGCGAATAACTGTCATATGATGATAGCGTGTTGGTGGGGGGCTACGTTTGAGCATGCGCGGAACCGCGAGACGTCCATGTATAGCGACACGTAAGTCGATTTTGTATAACGTTCTTGTATTACTTACACGAGCTCAGAGTTAGACTTCTAGAAATTTCTCGACAATCTTTCGACGACTTGCAGAAAAAAACTATATGATAGCCAGAGCTCACGTTCGGTACAACAATGCTGACACTGTCTTTACGGGGAAAGGCGGCTCACTCATCAGCTGTTTGCAAAACTGCAGTTCTTCACATTATGCCACATGAGCATTCGCGAATACCTGCCATATGATGATAGAGCGTAGGTGGGGGAGTTACGCTTGAGCATGCGTGGAGCCGCGAGACACCAGTGTGCAGCGACACGTAAGCCAGCCTATCCTGAAAAAACTCGAGTGCCTATATGGGCGGTCGTCATCTACGTACGTCACAGCAGAACTGTAAGCGCATAAGTGGAGATTTTCGTATTTGAGCATGCGCTGAACCGTGAAACGCCAGGACAGTGACACAAAATATTAAATAAAAATTTAATTTTTAATTAATTTGTAACTTTTTATAATAGGAATAACCACAAACCTTGACATTATTCTTTTGACAGTGTTGGATGAGTGTGTCCTAGGTGTATCTGTGTTTAATATTAAAAAGTCAAACGATGTTATCGGCATGGTTCAATTGTACCGTATATCGCCAAGTACAAAAGTAAGTAACAGCAATTATTAACAAAATAAAGAAAGAACGAGAAAAAGAGAGAGAGAAACGTTGCACATACGCGGTAGAGTAGAGAGAGAGAGAGAGAAAGAGAGAGAAATGCATTGCATATTCGCCGAAAAAATTACATTATAAAATTCAGACTTTAAAATCTATGAGAGAGAGAGATAGATAGTTAGATAGATAGATAGATATTTATTTATTTGCATATAAATACAGAAAAGATTGTTACAATGTACATATAATTGTATAGTATATATCTAAAAGACAGTCTTCATTTTTCGCTAATATAAATATTGCACTTAGTTACTATCTATAATATCACAGCATAAGTTAACAATTTTAATACGAAAATCAGTTTTACACAAAAATCAGTTAATAAAAAAAAAAAAAAATCAGTCTTTAAAATGTTTAACAGGTAATATCACAGAGCGTCTTATCTTAAAGTACAAACAAACAAAGTAAATTAAGCGGTCTATATCTATCAGTCAATTACATTCTAAAATTTAAACATTCACTCATTGCACACATTCACCCATTCACGCTAATAAATACACTCGCACAATTTAAAAACGATGTATAAGGGACAAAACAAAATAAATTAACATAAAGAAAACTTATCTGCTTGTCCCCTGTGCGAGTGTATAGAGCACTATAACCACAGGCCCCGTCTCTGGGTGACCAGGGATCGAGCTCAAGGAGGTATTTAAGGATCGCCGTCTTAAATCCGTGCAAAGATGGAAGGTTGCGCAGATTTAGTGGGAGAGAGTTCCAATAGCGCGCACATTGGACCTGGAAAGATCTCATACCAGCTTCTGTACGCATTCTTGGCACCGAGAGTTCTTGTGCATCACCCCTGCTAGTGCACCTGGATTGGTGTTTACTGAAAAATGCCGCTAAATAACTTGGTTCATTGAGTCGAAGGATTTTATACATAAGGATGGCGGCAAAATACATCCTTCGACTGTCGCGCAACTAGCCCAGCTGCTTTCTATAGGGGGTGATGTGTTCATCCCTCCTAACACCATATATAAATCGCACACATGTGTTGTTCAGTCCCTGTAATCGTGCTCTCTGCTCATCCGACGCGTCAAGATCCGCTACAGCGCAGTAGTCAAGATGTGGTAAGACAAGAGCTTCAACCAGTCTTCTGCGCAAGGCCTCGATAGTACATGCCCTTATAAACTGCAGGCTGTGAAAGGCTTTGTTGACTTTTTTAGTTCTACAATCGACCTGCGGTTTCCACGTTAATTTACTATCTAATGCAACACCGAGACTCACGACGGCGTCGGAAAAAGGCACAAGCGCTCCGCTCCCCATATCAATGTCTGGCAATCCCATTTTCACCAAATCATTAACATATTTTCTAGAACCAAATAAAATTGCATTGGTCTTGCCAGCATTGAGACGGAGGGACAAGCGCTCAGCCCGCGTCGACACCAACCGTGCCGCTTCAGACAGGCGAGCTATGCCCTCCAGAAGTTTATCTGCAGGGATTTGCAGATAAATCTGGAGGTCATCGGCATATAATATGTGCTTGACCGCCCCACGGCCAAAAAGGTCTTTAAGGTCATTGATGTAGAGACTGAAGAGCAATGGCTCGACCCCTGCGGTACACCCAAATTGGTCTCAACCCACGAGGAATAACCATCCTTAGATAAAACGCGCTGTGTGCGGCCTTGTAAATACGATTTAATCCACAGGAGTGCGGTTCTCGAGAACCCGAGATCGCGCAATTTGCTCAACAATATCGAAGGAGAGATGGTGTTAAACGCCTTACTGAAATCAAAGAGCAACAGCAAGGTTATCATCCTTCTATCAATGCCTAAACGTATGACATCAGTTAGTGTAAGCAGGGCTGTCTGTGTACTGTGATGCTGTCTGAACCCTGCCTGAAAAGGATCGAGAATGCCCGCCCTGGAGAGATAGCTGGTAATTTGGGAGTGTGCAATCTTCTCAAGCACCTTGGAAAGAAAACACAGTAGGGCAATAGGACGAAAGTCTGAAACCGAGGATGGAGTTGAAATCTTTTTTAAAGCCACTAGCTGTGCCTACTTCCAGGTACTCGGAAAGACTCCCTGAGTAAAGGAGGAGTTGAATAAATGAACTATATAATTCCCCAACACTGGCAGGGACTTCACTGCAACACTCTGCGGTATGTCATCC
>UELU01104740.1:0-28377 GCA_900490025.1 Megastigmus dorsalis | reverse complement strand
GAGAATATGGGCTGAGTTCTGTGCAGCTGCTGAAAGATGGTACGGAGCAAACAAAGGCTTTCAGCAGCGCCTGATAGCAGAGGCCAACGCGAGGACGTAAGGTCAGGATGAGCCTGTACGTGATTTTATCACGTGCTTGCAGGCCATTCTATTAAAGCAAGTTCCTGTGCCGAGGCTGGAGGCACAGCTAGACATCATGCACCGGAACATGCTACCAAAGCTCCAGTGCATGGTACGTCGTGCAGAGGCGCGTGACGTAGAGTCCTTGATGGAGCTAGCTAGAGAAGCAGAGCTCATATCTGCGGCAGGAGAGGCTTTTAAACCTCCACCGTCTCCACAGCACACAGTAATGCCGGAGGTGGCGTACAAGAGGACAGCCAAGCCGCAGAAGGCGAAGCCTAGTGTCTCTGCAGTAGCAGAGACAAAAGTAGTCGCAGTGAGCCAAGCGCCGCGAGGTATGTTGGACTTGGCTCAAGTATTAAAGGAGGTACAGGCGATAAGAGCAGAGATGAAGGATCGTTCGCGAAGCAAGTCTCCGCGAGAATTCAAGAAAAGGCCTGGGTATTTTAAGCCAAGGAGCAGGCAGAGCCTGCCTAGGGACAAAGGCACTAGAACGGAGCATGGTGGCGGTTCTCGTCCACCTAGCCCTCGGAGAGTGAACAAGCTATTTACGTGCTTGTTTGCAATCAGCCGGGGCATTCGTCGCGATATTGCCCGAAAAACGTGGCGGAAAACGAGAAAAGGAGCACGCAGTAGAGGCCACTGCGGCTCCTAAAACGCCGCCCCAGACCTCCGAATCGGCCAAAGAGGCTAATAAGAGTTGCTCAGAAGGTATGAGGACCTCTGAGCAACCAGAGGGATCAATAGAAGGATGCTCGAATCCTGATGAGAGCGAAGACCGTTGGTGGCTGCAAGTGCACATTGGTGGCTACAGGATTCGAGCATTATTTGATCCAGGAGCCGCACGCACTGTGATGGGATCAGTAGGACTACAGATCGCTAGTGCATGTGGCAGAGAGTTCCGACCTAGTTATAGCAGAGGGGCGAGAATGGCAAATGGTCATTACTCGTCCATCGTAGGCTATGTTAGCTTACCTTTCGAGATCGCAGGGATACAAAAGGATGTAACGGTGGCTATTATGCCCGAGTTTGACTCTAACTGTTATGTCGGAGTCAACTTTACGAGGTTGTTTAAGGCAATCTTGGATCCTTGCAAAAATCAACTGTTTTTCAAGGATAAAAACTGGCATGTTGATCTCCAAATGGCTGGGCTTAGCGAGAGGCAAGTCACAGCTGTTTCCGCCATAGGACTCGCTGACGTGGAGTCAGCTGAGAGAGAGAGCAGATTGAGCGGTTGCTTGATCGAGCTATTAGAGCTCCAGAGAGTATACTTCGGTGTACTACATGGGTGGAGCATGAAATAGATGTAGGTTCAGCTCGACCCATTAAGCAAAAGCATTATCCGGTATCTAAAAAGTTCGAAGAGGAGATGCACCGCCAGGTCAAGGAGTTGCTCGAGGCAGGAATAATTGAGCCATCTGAGAGCAGTTGGGCCAGCCCAATAGTGATGGTGAAAAAGAAAAGTCAATGCCGTTTCTAAGCCAGATGCTTATGCATAGACTTTAAAAAAGTCAATGCCGTTTCTAAGCCGGATGCCTATCCATTGCCATTTATCGATCACATCCATTCCACAAAATTCCATTGAAGCCGGAGTCAAGGCCCATCACCGCATTTACGGTGCCTGGGATGGGCCTGTTTCAGTATAATAGAATGCCTTTCGGACTAAGTCAAGCAGGAGCGTCCTTTCAAAGACTCATCGACCGAGTAATTGGACCAGAGGACCTCGGGGTGATAGTAAATCGAGACGGATTTCGGCCCGATCCAGAAAAGATCGAGCCCATTATGAAATATCCGGCGCCAAGGAACTTAAAACAGCTGAGAATTTTCTTGGGCATGGCGTCGTGGTATAGGAAATTTCTAAGAGATTTTGCCACGATCGCTGAGCCACTCACCCAGCTGACTAAAAAAGCTAGGAAGTATGAGTGGCTCGAAGAGCAACAAGCAGCTTTTGATCAAATCAAAGCTCTAATCGCAACTGCACTTGTGCTGCAGCGCCCAGGCTTTGATATACAGTTTGCTGTGCAAACAGATGCGAGTGATACTGGGTTAGGAGCAGTACTTCTTCAGATCATAGATGGAGAAGAGCGAGTGCTCGAATTTGCAAGCCGTACTCTGTCTTCGGCAGAAAGGAATTGTAGTGTGACAGATAGAGAGTGTCTTGCCGTAGTATGGGCTATAAAGAAATTTAGGCCGTACATAGAGGGCTATGCGTTCGAAGTAATAACGGACCATAGCAGCCTTCATGGGGCGAAGGACTATCACTAAACCGTGCCAAGTGGTTGCAGGTGATATTACGGGTCCTTTGCCGAAATCTATGAAAAGTTACGAATATATCTTAATTTTTCAAGATTTATTCACACGATAGATAGAGCCAATCCCCATTCGCAAGGCCAACGCAAAAACCATCGTTAAGGAGCTCAATGAGTGGGTCTTTATGAGATACGAAGCTCCTGAAGTTTTCGTCTCTGACAATGGCACTGAGTTTAAAAACTGGGCCATTGATAGCTTTCTGAGAGAGAGAAAAGTACACCATACTACGGTGCCACCTTACCATCCGCAAGAAAATCCAGTGGAACGAGTTAATCGTTCCATAAAGACGATGATAGTGGCCTTTATCGAAGAGAATCATCGTACTTGGGATGAGAATTTGCCAGAGCTTGTCTTTGCTTTCAATACGGCTGTGCATAGTTCAGTAGGCGCAAGTCCAGTCCTACTGATCTATGGTAAGCAGCCATTGCCTCCTTCGACAAATCGAAGAAATCAGGAATTGGTTGCTGTTGATAAAGAGCAAAACGAAGCTCTGGATAGATGGAAAAGGGAAATCCAAGAGCTCGTTACGTTGCGTGATAGCGCGAGTCGTAAGTCGGAAGCTTCACATGACCGACAGGCTGCCTATTATGACGCACGTCGGAGACCAGCGGACTTTGTAGTTGGAGACAAAGTGTGGAAGAAGAATAAGATTCTTTCTTCAGCAGCTCAGGGACTGAGTGCGAAGCTGGCTCCTAAATTTGCTGGTCCGTACGAGATAACGGCCCAGCTAGGTTCTAATACCTACGAGCTTAAAGACATGGACGGAAAGCTGATCAAGCCCGTCCATGCTGAACAGATTAAGCGATATGTCGCGGAAGAGAGTCAAGTGGACTTGACTGAAAAAGATGACGCCAAGACTCCACCTATGTTGGATGCAAGCGTTGAGATGGCGTTACGCGATCCGCCACGAGCGAGCGTAGCGCACGCACCGGTCAGCAGCACTCCAACGGGAGATGTAACGGCTGATCGAGTGCTTCAAACATCGCGGCCCCGCGGAAGGCCCCAGAAGGCCGCGAAAACTGTTAATCGAGCGAAACTACGTACCGAGAAGGCTGCGACGTCTGTTAGGGTTGCGAAGCGAAAGCTCGGTCGACCGAAGGGCTCGAGAAAGCGTGTCATGGTAACCGATCCGTCGAATCTCTCTTCGCGTCGAACACGAGCTAATCGCTCGTAAATCCCTCTCATCTTCCCGAACCCAACCCCTTTTATTGTTTTCAGGATGGATAAAAACATGTTTCTGCGCATGTGCGCACAATTCTTCGAGAGTGTGGCTGTTGAGGTCTAGGGAGAAACTCCCTCGGTCTCAATCACCGAGGCGGACCGGGAGATGGCCCCCGGGATGATGCAGTGGGCGAGCACCGGGTTGCGTCGTCCACATACTACCAGACCACCAGCCATATCAGAGGAGGATTTGGCACAGGGCGAGGAGCCTTGTGCCGCTAAGGAAGAATAGGGACAACACCTTTAATAATTCACAAAATCTACCTGAAAGACCCAACGCCGATAAAACAGAGGCATAGACCTTGCAACCCGGCCAAGACAGAATTAATGAGCGCGGAACTAGATAAAATGCTGAAGGAAGGGGTAGTACGTCCATCAGAGAGTTCATGAGTGAAGAGCGCTTTCTTGGCTTTTATCAGGTTATCTAGTTGTTTTGCTTCGTCGGCTGGTAGGTCTGTCAGGCTTTGCAGCCTGTCTATTGTATAGACGCCTGGGGTTTCATTGACTCCTGGTTTTATTTCAAATCCGGCTAGGGTTATTTTGATGTTGAGTTGCGCTAGTATATCCATTCCTATGAGTATATCGCATCCTAGTGATTCCATTATATAAAATGTGTGCTTGATTGTATGTCCCAGCAGTTTTATTTCTCCGCTCATCGTGCCCGTCAAGATGGTTTCTGTACCATCGGCCATTACGCTTGCCACGGTTCTGCTGTGCGCTTCCAATCGTTTGTTTTGCAGTATTGATGGACACGATCATTGATGAATGAGCTACTGGACCCGGTATCTATTAGCGCTTGGTACTTGCGGTTGCCTATTCTTGCTTCGACGTAGCATCTATGTTTTTCTTGGGCCGGTCCGGTGTTCGTCCGGCCCCTTTTTCGTTTCCCGCTTTCGGGCAAGCGCAGTCTCGGGATAATATATTATCTTTGCCACACCATGAACAAAATTTCACGAATTTGTTCTTGCAGTTAGTTTGGTCGTGGCCTCTTTACTTGCATCGTCAGTAGCATTCTTTCCGGTTATACGCCTTGGTTATAGACATTCTGACGTTTTTCGGGGCAGGCTTTGGTTCTCGGACTTCCTTGTTTATTTACCGGAGGATGTCCTCTAGTTCTTCTGCTCGTTGGATAATGTCATTCGCTAAATGTATTTCGTTGCGTCGTATATGTAGGCGATACTCTGCCTTCATCTGGAAATACAGTGTGTCGAGTTGGCGTTCCAAATCGTATCCTCTTCTCCGTCTCATCAGAGTTGAAACAGCGAGGGTAAATGAGCGTATGGGTTCTTTCGATCCTTGACAGTGGTCACTGATTTGTCGATCGAGGTTTCTTAATTCTCCCGGTGATAGAAAGTATGCTCGTAAGTTATCCTGGATGTCCGTCCATGACAGATTTTCGGGTTGTGTGCGATACCATAGCTGTGCGTCGCCTCTTAGTAATTCTGGTAGTCCGGTTAATAACTGTCTTTCGGTAAGTTGGTACGCTTTTTGCAGTTCTTGTACCCGCTCTAAGAAGGTGTATAGGTTATGTCCGTCGAAATGGCATCCCCATTTTCGCATCGTTACTAGCGTTTTTATATGCGTTGGTGTAGTGTTTTCTACGAAAACTAGACGTTCTGGAGGTTGGGTGTCGAGGGGAGTTTCTGAGGTACCGCCGCATGTATCCCTTTGTTTCGCCATTGTCTCGTCGAACTAACTCGGGAATCAGTCCGTGGAGAGTGTGTGAGCCTGAAAACAATGAAACGGCGTTCAATAGTACGATTACAATTATGCTAGACGTGGGCGTATCGGTGTGTGTGTGTGCGGGTTTACATTGCTCTGCCCATGACTATCACTGACGTTACAATATTAAAAGAACTATGGTCGGTGACTACGCCTGCTTCCTTCACGACGGAGCGCCGATCGTGGGGGATGCAGGGGCCGCTGGATTGAGTAACTACCGGAGCACCAAGTAGTTACTCCATCCTCTGGCACGGAACGCGTATGGGTAGGTGTGTGTGCGGGTGTCGGCCTGTCCTCTTCACGGCGGAGCTCCTACCGGGGAGAGGCGCAGGTTGGCAAAGTTCGAGAGTCCGGAGCACCAGGAGTCTCTCTCGCTTCAGCCTTTTTCGGCGGTGTCGCGGGGGCGCGTAACGCGTCGCGGTCGGGTCAGGACCCTTCGTCTTGAATACGGAGCGCCAATAGTCAAGCCGAGGGGCAGGAACTCGTCATCCCCGGAGCACCAAGGAGTGAGGGGATTCGGCTCGTCACACCGTTCCCTAGAGGCTGATCAATACTTGGAGCACCAAAGTAGAGAGCAGTCGCTTGGGTCGGAGCGCCGAACCGACTGACTGCCGAGCCGCTCGCTCGCTCTTATATACCCGCGTTTGGCCGTACGGGGGCGCGCTGGTTGCCTCGGAGTAAGGCGCGGGTGCCTGCGAGTATACTGCGCGAGTACGGTGGCGTGTGACGGGTTGCGGCAGATGAGGGGTACTCGTCGCAACTCAATAGGCTTCGTTGGCGAAATTAAGACCGGGCAAAAACGCGTGTGGGTTGTATTAAGTCTGGGCAGCGAGTGAATGAGGCGGAAATCGGTCCGCTTCAACTCGCGCTTGCATCACTGTGTCTTGCTCGCACTCGCGTCTCGAATATAGTTGTCTTTTTCACGCACGCACCTGTTGCATGGGGTCAGCCTTATCATTTACTCATGTAGTCTTTTTTTTGAAACAGACTACGCCAGTAAGTTTGGCCAATCACCTAAGACTAGGCTTGACCGCGTGTATTTGAACTTGAATTAATAATGGACAATGTGCCCAAGCACGTCCTCCAGAATTACCCATTAATTATGGAATAATGCCGAGGACCCTGTCTCGAAAATCCGTTTAAATGCAAGTTAATTAATAACCAATTAACTAGTAATCATATCAAACGCGAGCATTGCGGCAGCCGTAGCGTATCCACTCTTTACATGCCTGCGTACAATCTGGGGCTTTGATTATCCCTAAAGAACCCCTCAAGTCTCGACAATCTAACCACGGCTCTGAAGTTTCCGTGCCTCATTTATTTGCGCTATAGTCGTGCGCGTATTCTCTCTCTCTTTCTCTCTCTTATACATTCGCGTATTAAGCGCGGTTAGACTCTCTCTCTCTCTCTCTCTCTTTCTCAAGCGTACGGAGAGGCATATCTCTATCTCTCTCACACCGCCTTTGCTCGTGCGCGTGTGCTTGTGTTTGCGTGCTGTGCATCGTACAGATCTCTCTATCTCTGTCTCGACCTGCAACAGAGAAACAGTAAATACGTCGGTGTTGTCAGCTCTGCCGTTCTATTACGCGTTCCAGACAGTCATCTAGCATGGTTGTCAAGTGTAACATGGCAGATGACTCAGTGGCATGAGTCTCACCTAATCGCATCGTGCTCGTCACCGAGAAAAGAAGTAAAAGTGCCGTAGTTAGAAAATAATATTCGCGAACATGCATCAGTGCTCGGGAAAGTATTCGGGACTTCATGCCCTCGAGCAAACCTCTTCGCTATTCCCTATCCTAACCCTTTGGAGTTCAACTCCTCGTGATGTGTCTGCACGTCATACGATAAGACAAGATTTGTGACCGTACTCATGAAATCGAAAAATTCACCAAGTTAGCGAAACGCAACCGCCAAATGCATAATAGAAAATTTATCTATTTTTAGCAATAAACTTGTAGTAGTAATCAATCTACAAGAGAGCTTTTTGGGTAATAAGAATGGCTTTCCTACACACCCAATCGTGCGAATGTCTAAAATCTGAATTACTTCTGTTTGAAATTCCGCCTACTGAGACAACGATTGAGTTGTCTACGACAGTTTGCCTCGAGCGCTTGAACGACAAAGATAGATCTCGTAGTAGATATACAATTCGTTAAAGACAATAAAAACATCTGTGTGCCTAAAGAAATAGCTATCGTGGCTTTAAAAGGTGAATTCAGTGCTCACTGGGTTGTCGTACCAGTAAATTCAATCACCAGCCTAAGTCAGGAAATTCGACTACTTTGAGGGGGAGATATCGTTAAAAGTTTTGCACAGAACTCTGAAAGACGTTACGAGAAAAGTGAAGAAAATATATGTTCGAGGTAAGGAAAAGTGGCTGACTGCATAAAATAACATCACGGGAGATTATTAATTTGGAGTAAGATAATGATTGCCCATCATTTACCATGTTGCCGTGGATTGATAACTACCTTCACCACGCCTTAAAAAGTCAATATCTTCAATACAGTTGTGCTTTAAATAATGCTTATAGATTAAAAATCTGGCTAAACACGCGTGAGCCAAAATCTTGTGCAGATTTTACTTATACATTACGGCTGCAGCTTTGCGGTGAACAATTGAAAATCCTGAAGCATTTATCGCTGATTCAATAGTATACTGTGGGTGTCTTTCTGGCCGATCAGATTACGCGGGTGTGGACGAAATCGACAGCATTTGTTTTTAATACTGACAGTCATACGAAACCCGGTATGCATTGGGTCAGCGTTTACGTCGACGTGTCTGGGCATGCTTCGTATTTTGATAGCTTTGGCATACCGCCATTTATACAATACTGATAGAATACTGTGCAATTGCAACGTCTGAAACGTCTGAAGTGTGGGGTCAATTTTGTATAATGTTCTTTCATTACATGAGCTCAGGGTTTAACTTCCAGAAATTTCTCGACAATTTTTTCGCCGACTTGCAGCAAAACGATACGATATCCAGAGCTCACGTTCAGTACAGGAATGCTGACACTGTCTTTACCGAGAGCGGCGGATGCTTCGTCAACTGTTTGCAAAACTGCAGTTCTAAGATGTCATTGATATAGTCCTTGACCGGAGCTAGTTGTGTTAAGTTGTGAACGCCTACACCCAATATTTATTACCACTTACTATTTAAACAACTCGTGTACAAAGAGGCTTATGACTGGTCTACAGTACAGTGAAGATTTAGAAGAAACGATCGCCTATCAACCGATAGTAGTTCTAAAAGAGTTAGACAGCTACGGTGTTCCATTTGACGCCGGCAATCGGAGTACGTTTAAGAACATCTTCCCAGATATCAACAAATATTTTGCTGGGCACGGCAACGATCTGCGAGATAATAAAGTTTATGGTCGATGGTGGGCGCTGAGATACACATTTTGCTACACAGAAAGGGCTATAGAATTGGAGGATGATCGACGCCCACTCGCATCGAACTCTTCAGTGACTAAAAAACCTAGACGCCGTATTATTATCAAAAAAATAACATTTAACCGATTGGAGGTTTCCAAGTGCGTAGAATATTATTTAACGTACTTAGAATCTATTAAATACAGTGCGCTTGTGTGACTGGCGAAGCTCGCTGTCTGCGGGATTTTATGTCAAAATCCGCATATGATATAATAAATGTAACGTCTCAAAATTTATCGACTCTGTTTGTTCGTAATTACGCACCTGCGTCCCGACCTTAGTGGGCACGAACTTCGCGCGTCACAAAATATCGCTCCGACTTACTTAGTCGCAAAGCATGTACGGGTTCTCAATCCTTATGAACCAATGATGCGCATTGAGGTTTCTTTAGGGTAATAATAAACGTACTTAGAATTTGGTATCCAAAATATCAAACTCAATAACATATTCTGTCATTTTCCTTAATACATAATTACAGACATGATCGCGCACGTGGTCTCCACGCGCTCTACACGCTGAGTTTCGCACGCTATGCTTTTTCGGTTCGGTATGGTTTCCGCGATAAACACAATTCAGCGACTAAATATTTTAATTTTACTCGCGCGGCCCGTTCCGGGCCTTCCCTTTGGCCGTCGATTTCTCGTCTCCGTTACGAGAGAGAGAGGAGAAATGTGGCACGCGTGACCCCCAGTATAAGCGCACTTACATTTAACGGCACTATGAAATTTCTTCAGTTGACGTAGCCCAGCTTCGTCGTTGGCGTCTGATGGCTAGATGGTCTCAGAGGCGTGGGCAATCCTTAGTGTTGGCCCCTCATCGGCGTCTTTCCCTCTCTCTCTTTGCATGTCGGCGAAAACAGTCGATCGCTTCCTTGGCCAGCTAACTCCTTCGGTTCTTTGGGTTCTCGCAGCGGTTCGGCTGCAGTCTCGTGGCACCTTTATCTCGGCTGCGAGATACACCTTCGGCATCCGCCCGTAGTCTCGCGCGGGTTGTCGCACTTTCCTTCGCGTGGGCTCGGGGCTGCGAACTTCCGGCTTCGGCTTTCTGTCCACGCGGGTGCAATCATGGCTTGCGACCGTTCTCTCGGCCGGCCTATGTAACAAGGGTGAGCGCTCGCTCCTTTGTCGAGCTCCTTGCTTCGGTTGCTCCCTCTCCTAATTTTTGGAACTTTTCTTGGGCTCTCTCTCTCTTGCTGCAGCGTGACTCTATTTTCTCTCGACTCGCTCTCTCTCTCTCTCTCTCTCTCTCTCTCGCATGTCGTTGCGTTTACTGCGGTTCGTTATGTGTCGGGACGTCTCGTTATTTATCGTCGTTCCTCTTGTTCGTGTATCGTGTGTGTCACGTCTCCTGAGGCTTCCTCACGTTAATACGCGAGCCCGCGGAAAGTTCCGCTCGCGTTTGTAACGCAGGCGCAATCCTGTGTTACAGAGTCCCCCTGCCGAAGCTCGAGCCCGGCGAGAGAGACACACACAATCTCACGTAAATGTGCACTTACCTGGAGGCGAATATCTGTAGATTGTAGGTGCATAGAGGGAAAAATTGTATTTTAAAATCCGAGTCTCATTATAATAGATATTAAAAGGAAAATGGTATTAAGCTGTCTTTTTAATTATTTTTCCTCTCGCACGTATAAATCGTGCGTCCTTTCCCCCCTCTCTCTATCGCATTATTTTATGCCACCGGTAGTGCATATGGTGGCATGGAATGTGCCTGTTGCTAATTTCTAAATTAGTTTTTATTTGGTTATGTTTCTTTTTCTTTTTTTTTTACTTGCTTTTCGTGATATTCTAATGGAACATGAATTGATAAAAAAAGGGAAAAAAACTTTTGAATTTAAATGTACTTGGTTTTATATAAATAGAATAATTTTCTTTGAGTATTTGTTTATTTTTGGTGGGAGGAAAAGTTATTGAACTTTGTATTGTTACGGTTGGGATGGGTGTCATAACATAAATGTACTTTATAGAAAAAATAAACTGATAAGCGTATATTCTTGATTATTTGTTTAACAGTAATATTAGTTGTGTTATTATTATTATTTTTTCGGCTGGCGCACATCTTAAATGTAACTTTACATGAAACATAAATACTTCGCACGCATTTTGGTTGTATTTTCAAAAAAAATTATAAAAATAAAAAACAAATATTTCGCACTGAATATATGATTTCTTATCGATTAAGTAACACTTGAATAATAAAACTATTGGTAATTTAATTAATGTGTCTGTTGTTTTTAATTGTAACGCGCGATGTATCTCGCGCTGATGAGACGCGGGTGTCTCGCGCCTTTGCGTCCGTAGCGTCTGTCTCGCTCGCGCGGCGTCACTTCATTTGCGAGATTTTACTTTACGATACACAACGAAACACAGTATTAAGTTCTTCTTTTTTATTTAAACCAAAAAAAATTATTCTTGTTTTCTATTTGGAGAGGTATTTTCTGCTGGTAGCCTTTTGCTGTTCTCTCCTGGCAGCGAAGAAGTCGTTTGTTTGTTGTAGGCGTTGATTCCATTCCTCTTCCGAGAATGAGATTTCGCTGATCCTCGTCGCTTCTTGCGGAGGTTTTCATGTGTCTGGCGCAAGTGACGCTTGTGCTGGGCATGCAAGTGCTTTATCGCAGGTATTTTCTGCTTTCCCTTCTTTCGGGCTTGCTTCCTCTGTCACGGTGTTTGGTGCACTTTCCGCGCCTTTGTTTTCGAGCGTGAGGGCTGCCCGAAACTGCTGTGCTGTTCTTTCGATTTCTTTTTGCTCTTTCTCAAATTCTCTCCTTACCTCCTCTCTCTACTTTTGGCGGTTGTCCATCCAGCGTTGGCTTATTGCGATTGATCTTTGCTCTTGGCGCTTTTCGTCGTCCTTTATTTTACATGGTACATGCTGCTTCTCTTTGAATTCGCGTATTCTTCATCGAGCGCCGCTTCCGCGTATTGGAGTTTTATCCAGTCTTCTGAGAGGGCTTTTTTGTATACGGCTTACCTGTAGCTCCTCAACTGTTCCTATTGCTTTTGAAATTGTGCCGTTGAGACAGGCGTTCGTGAGTGTCGCGCTTCATTCTGTCCTTTTTCGTTTTCTTTTCTCTCCTTTTCTTCTTCTTTCTTTTCGCGTAACCATTTTGATTTTCGCGCTGTTGCACCTGACGAGTTTGTCGGGTCACTTTTACGTCGGTTTTCTTGTGGCGGCGGAGAGGTGTTCTGATCGCGCTCGCTTTTCAAGTTTGTGGTCGCGTTTGGAGAGCTATGCACTGCTAAAACACTGTTTTCACGCGACGTAATTTTTAACACTCCGTGCCGCGTATAGATTACCGCACTGCCGTAAAATTCGCGTGCGTCGATCTCTAACGCGTGTTGTTCCATTTTCTCACGTTTGACTTGGCCGCTAGTTGGAGGCCGAGTGGCGTCGCCTCTGCTTCCGCGTCCTCGGTAGGTCGCGTGGTGGGGAGGGGTCTTGTCGCGTGTGTGTCGTGAGCCGATTTTTCGGGCATCAGTCCTCTCGTCTTCGGGTGGGGGGTGTGGGTCGGGTGGCCTAGTCTTCTTCGGAAATTCTCCGCCGGAATTTCTCGCGACTCGCGCGACTTGTCGGTGCCCTTGAAGTATTAGTTAGTGCATTTGATGTCATTTTAGATTTCTTAAAGTGCTTGTGCACTTCATTAAATTTATGGTTTTATGAAAATTTTATTTTGCTTTTTTTGGATTACTTCTATCTCTTTAGTGTTTCTTGCTTCTTGATGCCTTCTTTTACGCTTATTTAGCTAGTTAAGTACATTTTTAAGTCATTCGCGTGACAAGACGCTTTAATAATCTCATCGCCATTCTTTAATTCATATACGTTCTTTCCGATTATTTTATTAATTACAAATGGTTCGGTGAATTTAGGCGCCAGTTTGGCATTTATGTTGTCTTTCACGGAGGATAGTATTTTATTCCTTCGCCAGACTTTATCACCTATATTAAACTTTAATTCGCGTTTTCGCAAATTATAATAACATGCTTGTCTTTTTGATTCTGTTTTATTTTTTTATTTTGCTTTATTATATATTGGTTCTAAATTTTTCGTTCGATTATTCGAATTTATTACTTTCGTATTTGAATTCGCGTTTATTTTATTATCTGATCCTTTAATTTCTGTGGTTTCTGCTTGTTCGCGCGTGGCGCTTTCTTGAGCTTTTTCGTTGTTCTTTTGCTTCGTTTCGCTTTTCTCCACCGCTGTTTCTTTTATTTGCTTGTCGGAAACTACACGGTTTTCATTGTCAATTTCGTATAAATTGGCATTCATCTCGACGTTTTCGTTTGAATTCGGATTTTCGTGTTCTGTTGAGTCGTTTTTTTCTGTTTCGCGTTTCCATAGTTTTGGAAGCGCGATTACTTTTCCAAACATTGAAAATGCTGGTGTGAATCCTTTGGACGCGTGGACGCTTGAATTATACGCAAATTGTAATTGTGGGATATGTTTATCCCATTCTTTGTGGTTTCCGGAAATAAATGCCGATCCCATCGTTTTATACGTTTTATTCACCCTTTCTACTGGATTTCTTTGCGGGTGGTATGCCGGCGTTTTTTCTTGTGAGATCGCGCTTTCTGTTAAAAACTTTTGTAGTTCGCGATTTATAAATTCTTTTCCATTGTCCGTGATTAGCGTTTCTGGCGTGCCAAATGTCGCGCATATCACGTCTTCTAGTGCTTTCTTTACTAGTACGCTCGTTTTATTTCGTTTCGGAACGCACATTATAAATTTCGAGAACAGATCTTCGAATATTATTAAGTATTTAAAACCTTTTTTGCTACGTGGCAGCTCGCCTATTAAGTCGGCTGCTAGAGCTTGCCACGGCTTGCTTATTTCGCGCGTGTGCATGAAGCCGATTTGTCCTTTCTGCTCGATTTTGCATTGCTGGCAGATCAAGCAGCATCTCACGTAAGTTTCTACGTTTTCGTTCGTTCCGGGCCAGTAATAATTTTGTGCGATCCTTTTAAGCATTTTCTCTGCGTCTAGATGTCCTATTTCTTGTCGTTTTTCTTGCGGCACTATTTATTTCCATGCATCGAGATCTGTTATTACTTCGTTGATTTCTTTGACCGGTCTGTATTTATATATTTTCCCATTTATTATTTCGCGAATATTTATCGCTGATATCTGTGGTGTGTGATCAGCTTCGAAGCAGCGTGATAGTGCATCTGGCACTACGTTTAATGTGCCTTT
Source organism: Megastigmus dorsalis (assembly GCA_900490025.1). Classification (NCBI taxonomy): domain Eukaryota; kingdom Metazoa; phylum Arthropoda; class Insecta; order Hymenoptera; family Megastigmidae; genus Megastigmus; species Megastigmus dorsalis. The sequence continues at coordinate 14,380 of UELU01104740.1, read as the reverse complement.
TTTGTGTTCGACTGCAAAGTCGTAACACATTAATTCGTGAGCCCACCTGCCTAATCGGACTGTTGGATTCTTTTTTTGGAAAATCCATTTACGTGCACTGTGATCCGTGATTACTTTAAATTTGTCGCTTTCTACGTAAGGTCGAAATTTCTCGATAGCCCTTTTTACTACTAAGCACTCCTTTTCTGACGTGCTGTATCTTGTTTCTGGATCGCGCAATGATTTGCTCACGCATGCTATTACGCGTTCTTTTCCGTCGATTGTCTGTGTAATCACTGCGCCTAAGCCGGTGTCGCTTGCATCCGTTTGGATTATAAATTAGTGTTCGGGCGATGGCCTGCGTAACAGCGGCGCGTCGCACAATATATCCTTGATTTTTGTAAATGATTCTTCTTGTTCTTCGTCCCATCTGAATTTTTCTGACGATTTCACGAGCTTGTTAATTGGTTTCGCAATGCACGCAAAATCCTTAATCAATTTGCGGTACGAAGAAGCCAGCCCGATAAATCGTCGTACTTGCGTAATTGTTTTCGGTTTAGGGTAATCTTTGATCGCTGATACTTTTTCGAGATCAATCATCATTCCTTGCTCGTTCATTAAAAATCCGAGATATTTCACCTGATTGCAGCAGAAATTACTTTTTTCGCGATTCACTGTTAGGTTCGCATTTGATATATTTTTCAATAGCTTTTCAAGCATTTCGATGTGTTTTTCGAACGTTTCCGTTACTAACACTATGTCGTCCAAATACGAGTAACCGTATGGTTCGAGGTGGCCTATCACCTTCTCAATTAAACGCTGGAAGCATGCGCCTGCTCCAGAGAGTCTCATTGACAATCTTTTATATTGCCAAAGACCTCTGCCTGGAATTGTGAAAGCCGTGATTTCTCACGAGCTTTCTTCAAGTTCTACTTGATAGTATGCACTGCTCAAATCTATCGTCGAGATGTATTTCGCACGTTTTAATTTATTCAATGTAGGCGTCTTTTTTGTGACCGCATTGACTTTTCGGAAATCAATTCATATTCTGTATTCGCCGTTTGGTTATCTTACTATAACGACTGGGCTATTCCATGGGCTTCACGACTCTTCTATATCTTTCGCATATTGCTTGTCTATTTCTACGTGCATGATCTTCTCGATTTTTTCAGAAACCGGATAATATCTTTGTTTTATCGTCTTCGTGTTTTCGAGTAATTCTATTTTGTGCTTTACTAAGTGTGTCGTTGTTAGTTTCCCACTCTTGTCTGCTATTTTCGGTATATTTTTATCCAATATTTCTTTAACTTTTTCCTTCTGCACGTCTGTTATATTTCTAATTCCACAGCTTGCAATATCTATTTTCGAATTTAAAAAATTTACAGCCCATAACTCAAATTTGAATTCTATGTGTCTGTCTAAATTCGCTAGAGTATACTTGTCGCGATCGGCTAATATATGCATGCCGAAATATCTTATGCAATCGTTCCCTAGAATCGCATCTAGTGGAATTTTCGAGCACGCTAGAATTTTCATTGGCTTTTTCTGCGTCTAAGCTCTCCGTAATTCCGTTAGCCATTTGCGCAACTAATTTCGGCGATTTGTCGACTTTCGTACCTTGTAGTTGTGTGAGCTCTTTCCATTTCGCGCCTATGACGGTGCGTACTGCGCCGGGATCCAGGAGTGTTTTGAAATTGCAGCTTCCAATTATCGCGTTTAGCCAGTATCTGGCGTAATCCGAGGGTTGAGTGGCATTTTCGATGGAGATGAACTTGGTTGTTGCGATTTCTGTGGTATTGTTTACTCTTTCTACTTCTTTTTCTGGATTTAGGACCGTTGCGGGCTTGACTAGTGTGGAGGTCCTGTCTACACTGTCTGTCGCGCGTTTTCCGATGGGCGCGAGTTGTTTGTCTCGTTCATTGAGTTATTGTGTTGAGCATTTTCGCGCCTGTTGTAGCGTGTGTCGTTTTCGCTCCTTCCATATCTCCAACCATTGTCGCTGTTTTGGCTATATTTACGCCTGTAATTCGTGTCTCTATTGTAATCCGAATATCTGTTATTTCTTTCTGGGTAGTAATTACCTTGATTTTTATTGTATGATCTATCGTTATTATTCGATGATCTGTAGTTATTTCTGTTGTCTTTATTTTCGCTTCTATCGTTGATTTTGTCGTAAGTTCTGTTATTATTATAGATATTTTGTTCGTAATTATTATTACTAAACGTTCGTGGATTACTTTTATAATTTCTGTTTGCATCATTATTGTAATTTCTACTTTCGTTAGATGGTCGCGCGTTGGTTTCGCGCTGACTATTGGGTTTTTTTCGCGCATTTTCATTGCATTCTTTTTCTGTTTTAGTCGATATTTTCTGTACGGCATCCTTTAATTTCTTAATTTCTTCGTATAGCTTGCTTATGTTGTCATTTTCTTGAATTTTTACTGATGTAACTCCAGACTTTTTTCCGGGCTTATCAGAGATGTGTGCGTCTGGGAACGTTATCTCTGTGTTTTGATTATTCTTTATTGCCATTCTATGCGCTGATTTTCCAATTTCGAACGCACGTCCCATGCTGACTGCTTGATTGATAAATGCGTTGAGTCCTAAGCATTTGTATGGATGGAGCAGAGAGTGATACTCATCTCGCATGTTTGTGTAAATTCTGTCCACTTGCTCTTCTTGCGACAGTTTTTTCGGCAATCTTTAAAATAAAAGTTGCATCGACGTTATGTAGTCGAATACTGGCTTTTCCGGTCCTTGAAATCGCGCTCTTATTTCGTCGCCTAATTTTTGAGCATACATATTATCTCCGTACTGCTCTGTGAGATCCTGCGTAAAATCATCCCACGTATTCCATGTTTGCTTCTTTATTCTATACAGATTTAATGCTGGTTTTTCGAGCAACATTGGCACCGCTCTCAGCATTTCTGCGTCTGTGAGAAGCGCAAATTTTCGCATTTTGTCTACTCGCATTAAAAATTGGTCGATATTCTCCTTCTTATCGCCGCTGAATTTTACTTTTCATGCAGCTATAAATTTCGAGAGATCTCTTGGAGCTCTTTCGTGCCTTCTGTTAATATCTTCTTCAATTATTTCTGCTGACGGAGGATAGTATTGCGCTGCATAGTTATGCGAGTTCCTCATATAATTTTCCTGCTCCTCTCTTCTTCCAGTGGGCGCTGTTCATCTAGCTACGTTGTGATTGCTCAGTTGAATTATATTTGCCATTGTCCTTTCCTCTGGCAATGGCGGCTTATTTCTTTGGTAATAGTTTGGTTGTTGCGCTTGCTCGAAAGCTGGTGTGTCGCGCTGTTTCTTCAAAATTTGTATTGTGCGACATTTTCTCTAGCACTTTTTTCCTTTGCGCTTCTGTGTGTTGGCGTTTCCAAAAGCTAATTGAAGAATCTGGTATATCTACTTTTTGTCCTTCATGTAGAGTGATTCTTGTGAATGGGAGCAGCTTGCTCGCGATCATGAACGTTTTAAAATGCATATTATGCGATTAAGTAGTATTGTCGAACCTATACTAACCTGTAAATTGATGAAGTATCTAAATAATAAACGATGTTAACTTTTACTTACAATTGTTATATTTATAAAGAAAACCTTTATCACTTACCAATCCTTTTTTCCATAACAAAAAAAATAGAAATAAGTTACTTTTTTAATTTTAAACATACAGAGCGTCCCTCTATAATTGCTGCTTTTTTCTAATAAATTTTTATTGATAATTAATTTAATATTATATTAAAACATAAAACCTTTTTGCTTGCCTTTGATTTTTTGTAAATCTTGATTTTTTTGAATTATATATATATATTCTAAGAGAGAGAGAGAGAGAGAGAGAGAGAGAGAGAGAGAGAGTTTTACTCACTATGAAGTGTACCTCCACCTTGACATCTCCGACAGTGGTGGGGGTTTGTTATGACGGGCAATAGTGGGTCCATAACTACTAATGGAGCGCGTAGGGCATCACTTTATGTCGCAAGTTTAAGGGCGATATTTTTGCATCCTAGAGATTAACCTAGAGATCGATTTCTTTCGCCTTCCATAATTTTTCGCTGTGTAAGAAAACAGACACCAGGTAATTTTTATACTGACTGTGTGTGTAACTTGACGGGACCTCGTGCGATAGGATGTCATGTGTTGATATTGGAAATTTATACTTTCCCCTAGTAAATCTAAGTATAATGTTACATAAACGAAGGTGCAGGGAAAATTTTTCTAATAATACTTATCTAAATTTTGGTTAACCATTGGCATAACCTATAGACTATAAGATCAGCTTTACGATTGCATTGAATCTTCTACAGTGTTAGATATATTTTATTTATTAAAATTAGTTAAATTTAATACCCAACATAACATTAATTATAATTCAATTCCATTAAAGTTAATTACATTTATATTAATTTTATTTTTCTCAATTGCCTTTTTTCGATAGGATTTTGATGTACCAAGAACAATAATTTTATTTTATTGAATAACAAATAACAACAAAATTTAACAGCAAACTCAATGTAATATTAACATATTCTATTTTTGTATTTTAGAACAATGATTTATATGATTGTAGATATGTTTTGGTAAAATTTCTTCAAGTTGAGACAAAGTTAACCACTGATATTCGGTATTGATATGAATCGGTCCACTGATATATTTAGCAAGAAAATGAAATATCTTATTGTTACGCAATTTTCCTTCTCTAACGTCTTGGTTTGTCAACGTAGAATTGTCAAATCCAATAGGTGTATTACCATATATAAGCACATCACAATTTTTTCCACAACTATTTTTTAATATTCTTTTTAGTGCCTAGAACAGAAAAATAATATTCTTACTGAATTATATATTTGAATATATTTTAGTGATTATAGCTATCAAAATAAAATTAAGAGTAGAGCAGAATACAGTAGACTTAATTTATTAGCGGCCGGGGGATATGACCCCATTTGTCTTCAAGAATAATTACGAAATACATAATATAATTAATAAAATAAAAATAGCATGTATAAAAATTTTCGTATAAAAATGTAAAAAACAAAGAAATCAATAAGAAATTGAAATAATAAAAGAAAAAATAAGAAATATTATACTGCCAAAAGTGGGATTTTAAGTAAAAGTAAATGAAAATAAAACGATAAAAGCCAGTAATTGCGTCAAGATGACCCCTCAGCCGTGAACTCTCACAGTCCCTCAAGCCGCACTCGCTTGTCCCAGTCCAACCGATGACGTTCTGGAAGTTGGTCGGATAGGCTGAACTTAAAGCTGGATTTAAAGTTGGGCACGCAATCCAGGACAAACTCCAGAGGCCCAAGCGTGTTAAGGAACTTGGATGCAGCGATAGTGTATAAAGGCCGGATTGGGAAACGACTACAGGAGCAGGCAAACATGTCAACATTTAAACGCGTGAAATTGACAGCTAAATAGGCTAGGTTGCAATACTCCAAGATGTTCAACGCCAACAAGCCTATGTGTGGAGTGACATGGCCTGTACAAGGGATATTGCCAGTAACAAAGCGCACACACGCATTAAGTGCACACTTCAGCCTGGTGCTGCGTATCTTGTCTAGATTGTCAGAGACAGCACGCGCATAGTCGAAATGCGATAAGATAATACACTTAACTAGGTTCTTCTTTATAGGAATAGAAAGAGCATGCTTGTAGTCTTTGAGTTTACGAATAACTGGGTGAATGTTTATATTCTTTTGATAAATAGTATATTTTTACGACGAAGGCAGAAAATAAAAGTTTTATGTACCTCATGTACATAAAACTTGTACAGCGACCTGTATTTTCTGCTCGTGTCGCGTATACTTTTTTTCTTTATCCCTGGTCGAAAGCCCGTTTCTTAGATACGTAAAATGCCTGGAATCAATAAATATCTTCCATCTTAACCTGCACTTTGAATGGCCACCTCTGGTCAGCTGTTCCAGCCGAGCAGCGCAGTGTAGAAAACAACAACCGTACCTAACTTCAGCGCGCGGGCGCGTAGATAATAGTTTGACAGCCACTGACATTAGCACGCTCGAGCGGAGCGAGTGCTCATACGGTCGGAGGCGGCTATCGAAAAAATATGCACAAGCATATTTTCATGTTTTTCAGATAAAAAACCATTTTGAACTTACAAAAAAAAAGAGTAATACAATTCTATTTGGTTTTTATCAATCTTTATTTATATGTTAATTTCTATTATAATGATAAAGGTGATTTATAATAGTAGTATTATTAAAAGTACTGTTTTCATATTTTATTGGAGTATCTCTGATAGAAATTGGAACATCCGCTGAAATTTCACTTTGTTTTGATGAATGTTCTACATTTCTTTTACTTTACATTGTTAATGGTTGAAAAGTTTCATTTTGAAGCTCCCGTTCAATACCGAAAACAATGATACAAATACTCATCATCAGATAATTTCGTTCTGATGTAATTTTATTTGATTAAAAAGACGTAAAAATCCAAAGAAGCAGGTTAGTAGAATCAATATGCCAGTGCAAACAAACTCAATATGTTTTTGATTTATACGTTTCCTGCACTGCGGTCTACGCTCTCAGTTCCGTCGCCAAGAGACGCGCGTGATTTCCTAACAGAACAGCAAAATATTGAGTTCTGCTGTGAAATCGATGCGGAAAACACGCACTTTCGACCGAGGGATGAAGAAAACTGTATTTGTTTGGGTTAATTGCAATTTTGAATACTTATAATCTAAATAGTCATTGTTATTAAACTTTGATAAAATTGCATAAACCCTTGATTGCAAAGATTTTAGTGGATTCTTTTTAACTATTTTGTAAGCTTCTTTATTACGTAAAAGACTGAATGTGTCCATTTAATCGATTTCAATTGACCATATACAGCAGAAAAAAAAGATAGCCACTGTTTTATTAATGGATTTTATTGTAAAATACAGTGAAATTGCACTAATTACAAATTCAAATTTGAACAATTTTCAAAATTCGTTCCGTGGACAATAGTTTTCAGCGTTTTTGAGCGCAGATCCCCTTATTGCATCCGGCCCTTCAATTGCCCTTGTCTGCACAAATAAAAAATATTTTTGGATTCTCCGTAAGAAAAACTTTTGTTTTTGACAGTTTTTTCGCAAATTCCCTATCTTGAATAGAAATATGTATTTTGTACCAAAGAATCTCGTAGTTCATTTTAACTTCATCATAAACGTCAACATTATTTAAATTGTATTCTACATTTTTAATAATATTTACATCTTTTTTATTAAGTTCTTCTTTAACATTAAATTTTGGATCTAATGAAATAATTTCATAACGGTAATCTGGAATTTCTATATCGAACCAATTTTTCACCCAAGTATTTGTAGTGATACTATTATTTATCAGGATCCTTTTTTTGTTTGTAAATAGATATTCAAATTTTTTATCCAGGTTTGAATGGACACTGAAATAAATTATTAAGTTTCTGCTGCAGTAGTTTTATCCACATTCAGCTTATTCAGATTGTTTACTAACTTATATAAACGTTTTGTAATAAAAGTATTATTAATATGTCAATCCTTCATTTCTAATTTAATTAATTTAAACGAGTTATTCCGGTTCAACCTGTAAACGGACTGTTTACATGAATAACTAAAAAATACAGAACAATTTGAAAATCTAACAGAATTTAATAAATGTTTCGGCAAAATATCTTGATTTCTACATCTCAGATGAAATTGAAGATGTGCATTTGATTTTGCAAGATCATATCTATACGTAGTTCAAGCCTTTAAAATTCTTACTGTAGTTTGTCCATGTGTTCCGTAAAGGTACTCTCTAAATTCCAAGCAGTGAATATCCACTGATTCGCAGTGCATATACACTATTTCGACCAGCTATAAGAAGGTCACTGCGAATAAGTGAATAGTCACTGCCACAATTAGTGAAATTGTTTTCACTGTGTAAATTAGTGCAATTTCACTGTATTTTATAATAAAAATCCAGTAATAAAACAGTGGCTATCTATTTTTCCTGACGGATATGGTCGATTGAAATCGATTAAATGGATACATTCAGTATTCAACCCGATTATAATTAATCGATTTGAATACTGAATTCGTTCGTTTAATCGATCTCAATCGACAATTTCCGGCTGGAATTAACTGGTTGAAAATGAAAAATCACACTTGAAAAATAAAAAATGAAGCAAAATTATTTCAAAACGTAAGTTTATTTTATAACATTAATTATGTTTGGTTAATATTAACATTCGATAAATTTACATGTAACGAAGTAACTCAACTTCCTGCATTTACGCTTATTTTATAAATGAATGATTCCATAAAGGTATAAAAATTTTTTAGTACGATAGGATATGATAAATCATTTACTAACTGGTACGATTTCAATAAGCGAAGTATGTGCATTTAGTTGTATAACTACATAATCACTATTTTTAACCTTGCCTTTTCCTTTATTCTTCTGAAATTTAGCAGCATTGGATGCGGACAGTAAATTGATTAAAATTAATAAAGCTTTGAAGGCATCTAAAAATGTTTTCGAAGCAATTATTTATATATGAAAAATATGGATTACGTGCAATAATAGTAACCAAAATTTGTATACTTTACCATGATTGATACTATAATTTTCTTTTATTAAGTACGGCCTGAATTTGTTTGCATGTGATGATATGCGGGGTACATAGAAAGTTTTAAACTTCACAATAAAATTATCCCCGCATGTCGGAAATATGTAGCTGAATTCATCATCGAACTAAAATGTACAGAAACCGTGAATAAACAACCAAAATAATGATTTATGCAAAAAAATCATATTATACCGTTTCGCCATCAAAATCTTGTAGCCGTGGGTACAATTCAAAAATTTAAAATACAGATAGACGATCTTTCAATATCCAACATCTTTGGTTCATGAAAGTGTCCTTCAAAGCAGCTTATCTGTAATATTTTTGAAAAAAAAGGATGGACTTGAAAATGTTAGAAATAACCTTAAATAACCCGATTTCAGGTTACGCGCTTTTATTCCTACAATTATAACGTTTATGTATTAAATTAATGGTTAAACTCTCAATTATTACCTAGTTACTGCAAATTTTCTGTGAGTTAGATATTATTTGCATTAGAACGTACACAGTGCCACTCACCGAATTCTATTCCCGGCGCGAAAGACTCTGAGAATTTTCATCGATTCTCGGATCTTGGACGTTCACTGCTTCAGCAGTGAAACTACAAAGGAGTAAAATGTTTCACGGATTTTAGTTCGTCAATATTCACTGCCTCTTTCAGTGACCAACTCATACACTGAATAATCAGTGGAATTTCAACTGGTTCTACAGTGAAAATGACGGTCACTGACAAATACAGTGACATTTTAACTGCTTAAAATTTAAAGAGATATTGAAAGAAGCTCTTCCTTGTTGGAGTCCGGTCATTGTCGATTTTATATCGGTCTACGATCGGACAATGATCAGAATCCAACAAGGAGGAGTTTCTTTCGACACCTTTATAATATAAGGTTGGATAACAGTCACAAAATATTAAGAAAATCAGTGACTTGATCCATCTGTGTTATCAATATTTGTAGAGTTTAACGTTAAGTAATATGTATACTACTGAAACGATAATAGTATCACTCATAATCACCCTCATGGCGTGAACTCTCTTCGCTCGGGTGGCAACTTACATGCGGGTTCACAAGGCCCACTTTATTTCCTTGGTGCATAATATACTATTTAAACCCTAAGCAAAAGTAAATTTCGGTTTGCATTGAAAGTAATTATAATATCTCTCTATATTATAAAAAAAGTATTACCGCCACCGCTGTCCTTTCAAGAACCACATGTTGCTATGAAAACCATCTGTTGCATAAACTGTGAGTACTCATGCACACACGAGTGCACGTGCACTGATGAGTGCCCACGCACCAGTGAGTGTACTTGCACCCGGTAATATGTAAATCAGCCTGTTGTTTTTCTATAGTTAATAAGTAGCGCCACCGCCGTCATCGTTTTAAGATTATCATCGCACTTTGATATGTATTAGCAACATAAATATTTTAATATTCTTTCACTTTGTTATGTATTACCAACATAAATATTTTAGTATTTTTACATAAATCAAAACCATTTTTCAAAATTCGGTCAACGTATAAATAAAATTACAGCCAATTATGCTCACAAATGGCATCAGAAAATTGTTTGAAAACATTTTTCAAAATTCGACCAAGGTACTGTCTTTGTATTCGACAATTGTTTGAAAAATATTCATTTATAAATTTATTTATTATTACTATAAATTTAATAACAATAATATTGTTACGTGGGGATGTTCGGTTCGGGATTGGTTATCGGGGATTTGAAATTAGTAATAAAGGCAGGTGTTCAGTATAAGTCATCTATTAACTTCAGTTAGTTCGCGAAAAAGAGAAGTGGTCCGCGTCGCGGTGTCGTCCAGGCTCGCAGTCGCGAGGAGCGCATACTTCCTATGATCTGTGGGAGAAAAAGAAGATATTTGGCTTAAGTCCATTTGGGAATCGGTTTCTTTTTGAAAGTGCTAGGTTGTTTTGCCGGCGGCATCTTGTCCTCCTTTACATTATATTTTAATTATTATTTTTTTTATTTTTTTTTTTTTTTCCTTTAGTTCGATGCTCTAAGTTTGTCCTATCTTTATTTTCGCAATCTCTTATCTTCTGTAGGTAAAAAGGGAGGCTTGCTTGTTTTTATAAAAAAAATTGAAATGTTCATTTCAATAATCTTATTATTATTGTTATTATTATTGATATATTATTACATTGTTTGTCTAAGGCGGCCTCATTTTTTAAATTAATTATTCTTAATTTACTCTATTCTATATTTTTTACTATTTTAGTTCGTTCGTGTTTATGTGTGCCTGATTATTTATGTATGTCAAAGTGTCTGTGTCCCTATTCTATTAATATTTCATTTTATATAATGCTAATGTGTTTTCCCACTCTCTCTCTTATTTATTTACATGTCGTTGTTTCTTTTCCTGATAATTCTTTTTTTTTAATATTTCCTTGATAATTTTCCTTCTTTCTTCTTTCTTCTTTCTTCTTATTTTCCTTCGTGTTTTCATTTATTGTTGTAGTTTTCGTGGGCTTCGAGATTCTCTCCCGTCCGTATAGCGTCTTTGGCCCTCGCTTCTGGCATTGCACTTGCCTTTGCTCCTAGTGGACTTGAGTCAGCTGTTCGCTGTTTGGTGGTTTTCTTGGCGCTTCGTATCTTGCTGGCGCCTCTTTCTCTGCGTTCCTGCGCTCGCTCGCTGTCTCTGTGATCGGCATTAAAGGTTCGATTGGGACAGATCGTCTGGCCCTTGCTTTCTTCTATGCGGGCGTCTCGTTTTATGTTTACGTCGTCCTCTTTTTGTCGCTGTTCTGATTTCCTCCATTTCGGTATCGTTCTGGTGGTTGTTCTTTCTCCCTGAAAATAATCTAAAACAAATTAGTAAAAGGGGATCCCCCGGAGAGAGGCATTTCCAAACTATAAGCCCGGTTATTAGCAATCCTATCGCGGATCCGCCGTATATTAAGGTGTCTTGCTTGAATTTCTTGACGCTCCTCGCGGTTCTCTTAAACACACTCAAGGCTCGCGCTAGTAGCGAATCGCGGTTCAGTTGTTCGTCTTTTGTCTCGTCTCGTATTCGTTTTAGTATCGCTTCCATGTTCAGTTATGAATTTCCCATGAACGTCTCCGGTGCTTCTATTGTGATTTCACGTGATGCTATAAGTCTTGCGTCCGTCGTGTGCGCTGAGCATTCCGGACTCAGTTTTAGTATCCCGGTTCCGTTTATTTTTCTTGATATATATCCCTTTTTTCTGCACTAAATAAACAAGTTTTCCTCGCTTACTGTGGAAAAAAAAAATTTATTTATGCGTGATTTCGTAACCAAAAAGTTTCGTGTAAGATTGCCACTTTTATGTTGCAGTCGTTCAAGTCTGTCATTGTCATGTTTAGTATAATTTTGAGTTCGCATGGCACGTATTCCTTTACCTCCCGTACCGGTTCTGTGTTTTTGCAAATTAAGGGGCTCGTCTTTTGCTTGCACTCATCTATTGTGTGGCCCTTCATAGGGATGTAGGTGTTTGTTTCTCTGTCTGTAGCGGGGAGATTTTGTATAGTTCGTAAGTTTGCAAGTCTAGTAATGGAATTATTATATGGTAAATTAAATAAGAATAATTGAAAAGTATTTTTATGTTTGATATTTCAGAGTTCCAAAAAGGAGTCGGTCCTAGGAAGGCCGTGTCTGTTACTGTCTTTTTAATTAGGGTTGCTGTATTTGCAATTAGTTTTGGGTCTATAAATTTTGGGTGTAATGTCCCTTTCGCCGCGAAAAGGACTGCGTCCGTTATTGTTTCTGTATTTAATGCGTATGTTGCCACGTGTTCTTCGATGATGATCGTCGCCTCTTCGAAGGTGGCTTTTCGTTGGCTGTCGTTGATTATGTTCTCCAGGTTTTCCATCTTTTCGCTCATCGCTGTCAGTTGCGTCTGCAAAATTTCCGTTTGGTTCACCAGCAGACTCGCTAGTTTTCTCGTGTTATTGGCTTCCACCTCCATGGCTTCTCTCAAATTCCTTTCCGATTCTTCATCCAGTGTCTTTTCCAATTGTTTAGCTGCTCCGTGAAATAACTGATCTTCTTACGGGCTCCCCTTTGCTCCGCCAGGTTTTTCTTCAGTTCGAAATTCATGGTTGTCAATGTCTCTGCTCCGTTTTCGGTTTCGCTGTCGACTGTTTCTTAGGCAGGCTGTGAGGCGACTGAGCTGCCTCTTAGTGCTTGGCCCTGGTCTCTGGGTGTTTATGCATTTGTTTATTTTTTTTCAATGTCTGGCCTTCGCTTATGAGCTTATCGCCCCTCCTCTTTGCTTTTTTTTTGCTACTTTTATTGACGTCTCTTCTCTATTTTCTTCTCTGCTGCACCCGATATGTCTCTCGGTCTTTGCTCCATCTTTCGCGCATATGTACACGGGCTTTTGCCCTCATAGATCGGTATTTCGCGCTGTCTGCGGCATCGAAGTTTATATTATAAACAGATGGATTTGATTTTCCCCAGATAAAGGTTATTAATATACAATAAAAATTTCAAAATTAGAATTTACGTCTGCCGACATATCTGAGTTCGCAATTTTTGCGAGAGAGGCCTTGAGTAAGAGTGCTGTTCTTTCTTGCTAATATAATCTGTGTTTTTTTTCTCCAATCTCTGTGCGTCCAAGGGCCGCGGTAAAGGAAAAGGAACTGCTTTCTTTTGCCTTCTTTTCTCTTTTTTTTTTATTCGATGTTACCTTCCTCTAACGGCTCTAAGAGCATCGCCGCTCTCTTGATCTTGTCCACGTGTCTGATTTTTATTGTGCCGTCTTTTTGGGGTTTTACATTGTGCTTCTCGTAGTCGATGTCTATTATCTCGTTTGGCCTCTCGTACTCCACGTTGTGTTTTCCTTTTTGCGGCTCTTTCGCAATGTATCGTTTGATGTTAAGCTTCCTGTCGTAGTAAAAGTTCGACCTGTACTTCACTTGAACTTGGTTCATAGCTGAAGCTGACTCAGATTTTCTGTGAGGTGTCCTATGAAATCGCCGTACGTGAGCAATTTTACTCTAGGCGGGAAGCTTGATGGTGTTTTTGCCATTCTACCAAATACTATTTTATGCGGCGCATACCCTGTGCTTTGGTGTTCTGTGCAGTTGTATGCGTGCATGCAAAGAGAGAGCTATTCGTCGCATTCAGCTTTTTCTTGCACATATGCCTTAATATACCCTGTTAGAGAGTGGCGCATCCTTTCTATAGCGCCGTTGCTTGGCGGATGATAAACTATGGTGCTGTACTTCTCGATTCTAAATAATCGTAGAAATTCATCCAGGAGTTTATTCTGAAAGTGTGTTCCTTGATCCGAGAGTAATGCTGCCGGTGGCCCGAAATAGCATATTACTTTCTCGGTTAGCGCTCGCGCTACCTCTTGAGCGCTTGCGTTTTCCACCGGAACAAGGATTACACAGGCCCACAAAAAAAAAAGTATGTGGTTCTGGGATGGAGACTAACTTTTTCTTATGTATTTTTTCCCGCTGAATCCGAATTCGTCAAAAAAATAGGGGTACCGGGGCAAATTTTTAAGATAATCTCAAAAAACTGTTTCGATACATATATACACACATATATATGATATATATATACACACACATATATATGATATATATATACATACATATATATGATATATATATACATATATATAACTGTTTTCTCGATTCCCACATTGATGAATTTCCGAACCTTGGGGATTTCTGTGAAGAGCAAGGTGAAAGATTTCATCAGGACATGAAATCTATCACCATGAAAATGGGGCGTGAACATGATGGCAGACTATTGCTGATATATATATGTATGTACATATCATATATATGTATATATGTATATATA
>UELU01104737.1:0-38338 GCA_900490025.1 Megastigmus dorsalis | reverse complement strand
CAATTCATACAATGTTCCTTTAACCCCGAAGTAAAATTTGTGCTCCGTAAACCATATTAATGTTCATACATTCTTTTTTTCAAATATCTACCCGTTTGGCCAATATAACATCCATTACAATCTCTACAATTAATTTTATAAACTACTCCTGATTTTAAACATTTATCATCCTTGTCTTTACAATTACTAAATAACTTACCCAAATTATTATCATTTCTAAAGAAAACTTGAATATTCCGTTTTCTAAACACCGTTCTAATCCTTTCCGACAATCCTCTAACATAAGGTAAACTAAAATATACATTCTTCCCATTCTCATTCATTATTTGTTTATCTACCCATTTCCTTAATTTACCATTATAAATTTTCCACACTCTCTCCTCAATCATTTTATCAATAAATTCTCCCGGATAACTATTTTTAATAAAAGTTTCTTCAACTAAATTTAAATTCTGTTTTCTAAAATCTTTATGTGATAATTTAACCGCTCTGTCAATGACACCCTTGATAAATAAAAGTTTATTTCAGGGTTAAATATAAGTTTATTTCAGATTCTTCGGGGGTGATTGTAAACAAGGGCAATCTGATTGCCCATGAATATTGATTAGACTGTAAGACCGATAGAAAGATCTTTGTCAGTTTAGTGGACAAATGTTATGAACTTTCTGACGCACGCTTTCATAAAGAAAACATTGACATTTTTAATAAGTTCATTTTAGCTAATAATTATCCAATTAATTTTATCAACAAGTATATTAAAAAGAGGATAATGTTTAATACAAGTAAAAATATTGACACGTCTAACCAAATCATAGATAGACGCTTTAAATGTAGTATAGTCTTGCCTTATGTTAAAAACTTGACTCCGTCTATTAATTACATTTTGAAAAAATATGGCTTTAGAAATATTAATAAGACTGTAAATAAATTCAATAGCATTATAAAACTAGCCAAAGGCACTTTGGATCGATTGGACACCAATAATATTGTATATAGGATCAATTGCAGTGACTGCGAATGCATGTATATAGGCACGTCCAAACGAAAATTGAGAAAACGTATAGAGACGAGCACAAACGTGATGTACAAAATATCTCTGAAAGATCTGCGTTGGCTCAACACGTATATCAAACACAGCATTAAATAGACTTTGACAGTGTTGAAATTATTGATAGAGAAAGCGGAAAATGTAAGAGAGTTTTCCGAAATGATGAATATTTTCTATTATAACAATACAAACAAAATCGAAGATACAAATTTTTTTAAAAATATATATAAACCCACCTTAAAGCTAATCAAAAAATACTCTTAATTTTACATAGTTTCCACATTTTTCCATCCGTTATATGTCAAAATCTTGTTAAATATTCTCTCCGTCGCGAGGCGGGGTTTTAGTTTCTCTTTTGAAAATCAAATCTTAACGTTTATTCATTATCCCCCCCCCCCCCCCCCTCTTTTTAATTTTCGTCACGATTTCGGAGGGCTCTCTCTCTCTATTATAATTTGGTAATTTATCAGTATATAGCGACTCTCAGAGACACAAGCACCGATTTTAATAGTTTTAATAGCTTTGTTTAATCGTGTTAATTTTTTTGTTGAATGATGAGTGAGGAGAGTAACGGTATCCGATGAAGTGAGTAGTTTTCGCGAGTTTTTAATCCTTTTTAAATAGTTTTTTATAATAAAATGTTCTTAGTAGATTATGAACCCATTAACGCCCAAATGGCCCAAAGTTCGAGTAAGTTTTCAACGTGATTATTTCTTATGTTATCGGCTTTGAAAAAATTCTGTTTTTATATATTCCGACGTAAAATTTCACGCTCTTTCAGAATCCGTAGTCGGAATTACGATTTAACTTCAAGAAAAAAAAATGGTCAATTTAAACATAAAAAACGTGAAAATTTTCGAAAAAAATTTTTATATTAATGTTAAACAACCCATTTTTACAAAAGTCTCATTCGGTAAATAATCACCTTCCACACTAGTGTCAGAATGTACTATTCCTGATTTTTAAAGCATGTATTTTATGTGATCAGGAATAGGGTATCGTTTGATCAGAAACTACGTCCGCGTGCGATTAGTCTGACCCGGAACTGCTCCCCGAGCGTTTTTTCATATTTTCATTAATTACTAATTTATTTGCCCAGATTTTTTTTATTTAAACGTATTAAATTAAAGACAAAACTTGAATAAAGTTTAATAAAATGAAAAATTATTACTTTCTCATGCTATTCGTCTATAATATGAAAAATACTACACGTTTACGCTTAGTTGACCCGGGACTACGCCCTTAACGTTAACGTTGTAAAATAATAAGTGTCTAACAATCGTCCAATACGAGACGATTGCGAACCACGCTAATATTAAATGTTAAAACAATAAGTGTTTAGCGATTGCCCATTGCGCGGCAATCGTCAACGCACGATAAAAATTACAAATAAAGCTCTTGTAAGCTCAGTCCATTGCGGACGCATAATCGCCACCCAGAGTGATAAGAGTCGAACAGAGAAAAAGTACCGCGAATGACGCGAAAGATGAAAGTATAAACGCGATTTGTCAAGCGAAAGTTTCAAGCCCGAACTCTTAGAATATTATGTCAGACGCACATCACGAATAAAGACGCTAAGCGCAAGCAGCGTGACCGTCACAATATGGTATATCTTCTTTAGAAGGTGATAAATCAATACATGGCAAGAAAACTACAGTCCAAATGTTACCACTCTCAACTTCTACATAAATTAAATATTACATTAAACTTTTAACAATTAATCTTGTTCGATTACAAAGTTCTTTATTTAAATTAATATATCTTAAAAATATAATAATAGCTCCAATTTTTAAATTTCATTTATAAGGCGCTAAACCATTAGGTGTTAATGAATTTAAGAACTCGACTGATAGAGTAATATCTAAGATTTCTTTATTATCATATGTAGCTAGCTGTATCTATCCTGATATATTCAGTTGTATTTCCTTGTAATCGTAATAAAATCTAATTATTTATTTCTATTACATCAGAGTTTTTCGTTGCTAAAATAATTTTTCGCGAAATTTGTAATCATTAGTTTTTAAAGGTTCCCCAAATATTTCAGTTGCAGTATCAGTTTGCTTAAATTTTCTAAAACTTCAGTTTCAAAAGAGTAAGTTATGTCATTTTTAACTAACCCTTAAGACTCACACGCACACGCACACCTAATAATCCAATAATCCAGTCGGTAAGGTAGCCCTTACGAAAAAAAGCTGTAGTTCTAACTACACATACTCTGTAGTATGAACTACAGAGAATGTGTAGTTGATACTACAGAAAATACTGCAGAAAGCTGTAATCAATACTACAGAAAATGAGGAGGTACGTTAACAGACTGATAATCCGAAGGTGCGTGGTTCAAGTCCCGGCAGAGTCAAGTTTACTTTCTAATTTTTTTTCCTTTTTTTTAATTATTGTTTTATTCTAATTAATTCTAGTCATCTTTTATAATAAAAACAGGTGATGTATTTATAAATAAACAATATTCGAGCGATTTTGTTTACGATCCTACTGCGTAGTTATTTCTGTAGTCCGAATTTACTACACATTTTCTGTAGTATTGATTACAGCTTTTTGCACTATTTTCTGTAGTATCAACTACACCTTCTCTGTAGTTCATACTACAGAGTTTGTGTAGTAAGAACTGCAGCTTTTTTTCGTAAGGGAGGGATCTTAAAAAGGGTGTCCTATATATAGGTCGCCACGAAGACAGGCGATTGCTTGAAGTTTAATATATTTATATATTTATATCAAAAAGGCGCGCAACGCTATAGCGATTGCTATACTCATGGACAGGTCTCAAAACTGCACTGGATCATATGCGTAATAGGCGTCTCATTCGCTCCAAGTAACCACCCTACATACGCACACATCGATGGCAAATTGCTGCAGCATTACGCCGGTACAGCATCCCAACCACGACCGTCCCTGAACTAATTACACAGGCCCACAAACAAAAAAAGTACCCCGAACTCTAGTTAAGACCACCTTATTCCTACGTATTTTGGCCTTCTAATCACGAATTTGACATAAAAAATAGAGGCCATCCTGCGCATTTTCGAGATAACTAAAAAACCATTTCGAGATATCTTAAATTATGAAGTTAAAAACTAATTTAATTATTTTAGTAAGAGGAAGTACTTAGTACACCCTTCAAAACCCATTATGAATCACCTCCATACGATTTTTTTTCTCCGAGATATGCTGATTTAAATTTACAAAACGTATTTCAAGAGCAAATAAATTTCATTTCGTATCTCGGAGATGAAAAATCGTATGGAGGTGATTAAAAATGAATTTGGAAGGGTGTACTGAGTACTTCATAATACCACTTGTTAAAATAATACAAAACTTTTGAACTTTTTAATTTTAGATATCTCGAAATTTGTTTTTTTTAGTTATCTCGAAAATACGCATGGTGACCCCTATTTTTTATGTCAAATTCGTGATTAGAAGGCCAAAATACGTAGGTATAAGGTGGTCTTAACTAAAGTTCAGGGTATTTTTTTGTTTGTGAGCCTGTGTAATTACTAAATCTAAGACACTTATTATTGTGTATCGTTCCACTAGATTCTATTTGAAAGTAGAATTTTTTTATTTGGCTAGTACAACACATTTCAAATCTGTTAAGTACTTAAAAATAGCATTTTTTTCTAAATTATCGATTATATTAACTTTTCACCTATTTTACCACTAAATGTATTATTTTGAATCACGTTGCAACCTTCGAACGTATAAGTATTGAGGTTGCCCACCTATGGCCGGACGCGTTACCAAGCGAAGAGAGAGATAGCATCGACCCGCACAGAGACTATCTCTTTCTTCGCCTGGTAACGCATTCGGCAATAGGAGGGCTACTTCCAGTACTATATGCTCATAAGTTGCAATTATCACAAGTTCTATGTAACCTCACAATGTTAGCAAAATGACGCCAACCTGAAACGACAATTCCGTGCTTGACACTTTCTGTTATCTAGGATATATCGCGGACGGTATTGCAGGACTCTTACCTAGCACGGATCGGTATAGCAGGGATCATATACACAGTGACCTGGTATAACAACACTCTATATTTCCTATCGCGGCTCTGAATTAACTGCCGATAAATTAGGCAAGAATCTACATTATCTACCGTGGATCAGAACCTTGGTCGATCAAGTAGGTCAGTAGGGACTTGAGAATCTCATAACCCTACTACAGCTAATATCGATTAGATACAGTTGAATTTAATTTTATCCTAAAATCGAAGATGTAATTAGTTGATATTAAGACTCTTACATTATTTAATGTTACAATCATTTAACAGTATGTGTATTTAATTAGGTGGGACACGCAAGGCGACTTCACAACGATGCACCCATTGCCAGTTGTTAAAGTGCGTTTGTATACTGAAAATCCAGCGATATTAGCCCTGGAGGATAAGGAGCTGGGCAAAGTCGTATTAAAGCCAACGCCATTATCAAGCCGTGCACCAGAATGGCACCGGATGACAGCCTCACGAGGCAATCCTGATCAGGATCTTCGCATTAAAATCGCCTGTCGTATGGACAAGCCGCTGAACATGAAGCACTGTGGTTACCTATACGCGGTGAGCAAGTCTGTATGGAAAAAGTGGAAAAAGCGCTATTTTGTTTTGGTCCAAGTCTCACAGTACACCTTTGCGATGTGCTCGTACAAAGAAAAGAAAAGCGAGCCGTCGGAAATGATGCAGCTGGATGGCTATACAGTGGACCATATAGAGTCAGTATCCGCTAACCTGATGGCTGGAATGGACTTGCAAGGTGGAAGGTGAGGAAGCTACTTTTTTCATTTATATCTTATTTATTCTAATGTTGAGACATTCAAAACAAATGTTAAATAAGACAACTGCTGATAGATTGTGCGCACAACTCGAAGTATTTACTAATTTGTGTGTTGATCTTTTTAGGTACTTTTTCAACGCCGTTCGCGAAGGAGACAATATCGTCTTCGCCTCGGACGACGAGAACGAGTGCCATTTGTGGGTGACAGCAATGTACAGAGCAACAGGCCAGTCACACAAGCCTACACCACCCGTATCGGTTGCGAATAAGAGCTCAACTATCAGCAAAATACAAGGCGACACTGACCGAGCGAAAAAACATGGCATGGAGGACTACATAAGCGCTGATCCTTGCAAATTTGATCACGCAAGTCTTTTCAAATTCCTGCAGAATTTGACGCTGGATTATAGATTGAACGATCCTTATTGTTCACTTGGATGGTTCTCACCTGGTCAAGTTTTTGTTTTAGATGAATATTGTGCCAGGTGTGTCAATTATGAAAATAGTTTTAAAATTATCACCATGTACACTGGGACAAATACTCTTGAAATATTTAGAATATCAAATAATTTTTACTATATTCATAGGAAAGTTGGGCCAGTTTCACTTTGTATTAAATTTTGCTATGCTAATTTTTACGATCCCACATAGCAACTATAATATATATGTATGTGGAATCTGTATATACGTTAATGGAGTTATCAATATTCCTGTATACAAGATCAATGAACTTCTCCAATATCCGCAATGTCTAGACTATATTGGAATCTCTTTATTTGCATCGACTGCAAAAATAGCAAGCTAAACTGTCTTGCCTAGAGTTTTAATTTGCATGTAATGTCTTTCTTTAGAGTGAGTTCCCCTTGCCTCTCGCTTTTCGGGTGCTAGTTTGCTTTCCTCTTATTTACTGACCATGTAAATCACTTTAAAACTATTTTAATTTAATTAAATAACTTATCCCTCGTAATGACGACGAAGTCTCACTATAAAAAAGCACCCCAAAAGTAAGAGGCAAAGGTAACTCACTCTAAAATAGTATTGTGAAAGTGAGAAGCAATAAGAACTCACTATAAAAAAGCAGCCCAAAGGGAAGCTTCTACATCTTCATCGTTGTTCGTAGGTTGCTCCAAAAGAAGGATTCTGACGTTAAAAATAAAAATTTTCATAAAAAAAAAGGTTGACAATAAATTAAAATGTGTCTTTAATACATGCTAAACATAGGCTTCCCGTGTTAAAATCCAAAATTTTGGCGTTAAATATCTCGAGTTTTAATACCGCAACATGTACTGATCTTTTCCCCAATCGATAAAACACATCAAAATGGATTTGTAAGCAAATTAAAAAAAAATGTCATTAACATTGGTTTATATGGCCACAGTGTTTAGGGCATCCGCAGTAATACCCGCAATCACCCTAATAAAAATTGTTTAAGAACTTCAATTAGTATAAAACAACAAGGAACTCACGATGCCTTTCTCGGTTATTTACTTATTATTTTCCTGAGCCTCGCGAGGGGCATAGAAAACTATGCCAAAAATGATTTTTTGCTTCAATTTATCGTTTATAGCATTTTCATGGACTTCTTATTAATGTCAAAGACAAACTCTTTACTGTTGTCATTCTCACTCTTTACTCAAGAAATTATTCTCCAGTTGTGAGTGTCGAGTCCTCTATTTTATCTCCCAATTATCTTCAATATGGAACCGCTCTCCTGTGTTAAAGGCGGGATCTATATTGAAGTTATTTGTCTGAGTGGTAACTTTAATCTCGGTATAATCTCATCTTAGCTCTTGGCCAAATTTCATCGCAACCATCGATTACATGCTTTAAATGGTCATAGGACTTTCTGTTGTTGCAGACGATGATCTTGACGCCCTTTTGTCAGCCTGCCCCGTTGAATTTTGCCTCCTCGCCATCGCCGTGAACCTCGGTTCCTTCAGATATAGTTGGTAGGATGCTCGAATACTTCAAGCCACCTTTGTGAAGTTATCCTGCCATTTAGGTCAGATCGATCAATTATGACTATCTGTAACTCCTCGGATGATTCAAAGTTTGTCAGGGGTTTTGCCTTTTTCTCTGCGCTTTCCTTCCCTTCGCCCGAGCATATCGTTTTCGTTGTTTGCTTCCTTAACGGATACTTTGGCTCATGGATTGTACTCAAGTCACCACTTCCGCTTAATTGACTCTACTTTCAAGGCTGGTTCCTCCAGCTCTATGGCTGTCATTTCCTCCTCGATCGTCATTAGTAGTTATGGGGCGTTGGTTTTCTGGTATCTCTCGACCACTTTCTTGTTTTTCCTTATGGAGTCCTTTTCTCTCTTGGTTAGGTTCGCGGGTCTCTTTTTTCAAAGTGCTCTACCTTTCGAAAGAGAGATCTGAAGTTCCCAAGTATTACTTTAATCGTAAAATGAGGTTCAGTAATGATTCTTTGCAAAATATCTGAACCAGAGCAAAAAAACTCGTTTTCTCACATATAAAGAAGGAGATTAACTTCATAAATTTTTTATTTTTAGAATTTCTATTATAATATTTTTTACAACAATAATCTTTTATAAAATATATTTTGTATCGGAAGTATTAAAAAATTAACAAAACATTATAGAATATAACTTAATATATTTATAGTGGATAATATGAATATTCATTTCTTTTCACAACATCATATAACGAACAATGAATTTTCTTTTATATTTAAATCAATTTAGGATTTATAATAATAATTTTATAAAAATGAATATGTGTTATATTTTATAATAGTAATTAAAATAAGTGATTTTTTTCACGATAATTAATTTTTTTTACGAGAATATTTTAATATTAGCTGTGTAGACCTTTAACTTTACAAAATGACTTTACTCTATTAATCATCGAATTAGATAATTTTTTTACAATAATTGATATCCAACGATTTCCAAGCCCTTTCGATTTCCAATTTTAATTCATTTGTGTTTAGAATAACTTTTCTTCGAATTATTTCATCGATCAGATACCAACAATATGCGATGATATTTAGATTCGTTAACACGGTAGCTATACCAATAATGGAACCTTATAAGAATAAAACCATACCACTATTTTCGATTTATTGCATGGAGCATTATATTGTTAAAACAACCATTTTTCCTCGGTCAGAATTATTTTTTTTTTTTTTTAAGATAGCAAATAGTTTTCCATTATTTGAAGGTGCAAATTACTATTTACTGGAGCTGTACTACAATTACTAAGCTGAACGTTCATTTCAGTTGAGAATCCATTATTAGTATATCTATAGTTGCAGTATATATAGACTTACTAGCAATGGATTCACAACTCAACTGAACGTTTAGTTCAGCTATTGTAGAACTGCCTCTGTCCATCAAAAAAGTGAAGTTCTTCTACTCCTTTTGCCGATATGCATCCCCAAACCATGACAAAACTTTCACATCTATTTAATAGACCGATTTAGTTCTGAATATAACAATAGATCATTTTTCAATTGTTTATATTTCCTTTTTTACTAGACAAAAGAAGTTTAAGTTCGAACAACTCTAGATTTAAGGTTTCCATCGATTATGTGTCTGTTAATCATTTATCTAGACACCTTATATTCAATTCCGGTGTTAACAAAGCCTTTACCCCGGTAACAAGCTGCCACCAAGGACCAAAGTATTCTTTAATTGATTTTTATTTAGCCTTAGGTTTTCTTCTTATTTTTTCTATATGATTTTAAGGAAAATACAACCTAAACATCCTGCTGAAATTTGGAAATCAGTGAAAAATTTTATGACAAAGGTGTATGAAAAGTAATGAAGTAATCGTCAATCCTTTTCTCAAGATAGAAATATATATATATCTATATGTAAAGAGTTCTTTATTAAAAACTTACTCTGCTTATTAACATTTTGTATAAGTATCAAAAATATATTCGAAATAGTAAATAAATTTTATAGTGATTCATAGAAAGTACTATAATTTATATTCATTACAAAAAACAAATTTTAAAGCCAAAATAAAGTTTAAAGAATACATTTGAAATTTTAATAATAACTTAAGATTGAAAATTATTTATTAAAATTCCTTGCATAATTCATGGGTTGTAATTATAAATGTAAGTTATAGAAACTGTTATTTTTACTTAATTTATTTATAAATTATATATCACATATATATATGTGAACAAATAATTAAGTTTGAGGATGCTAAGTGCCAACGAACTGGCAACGGTTTTTTCCTTTCCTTTATCATCGTTTTATAGAAAATGAACTTATACTTATTAAATTTAATGACTTATGATCTCACCGACAATCACTTTGGTTCTCATACCCCAAGGTTTTTTTGTTCCCGCAATTTTTTCGAATAGATGTCAGAACCAAAGTTTTGAACACCACAACCAAACCTTTATAACTAATGACCTTGGTTGTGGCAACCAAAGTGCTTTGGCTATGACAACAAATACTTTGGATGCTGTAACCAATGTCTTTGGTCCTCGCGACTAAATACGGGTCAACTAATGACTTTGGTTGCCACAACCAAAGCTTTTTTTCAGTGTGTATAATTTAAAAATTGTATTTCAGATATGGTGTACGTGGATGTTATCGGCACATATGTTATCTTAGCGATCTACTCGATAGAGCAGAGCGCGGTGTTATGATAGACCCGACGCTAATCCATTACAGCTTTGCATTTTGCGCGAGTCATGTATATGGTAATAAGCCCGATGGTGTTGCCTCCATCACACACGAGGAGAAAGACAAATTTCAGGATGTTAAGGAACGCTTGAGACAATTACTTGAAAAGCAAATCACCAACTTCAGGTAAATGTACTATCGAATTAGATTAGCACGAAAGTAGCGACACATTTGGAATTGACTATTTTCAATTTAATATTAAACTCTCAGGTTCAGCTTTCCATTTGGTAGACCTGAAGGCGCATTAAGAGCTACTCTATCATTGTTAGAAAGGGTGCTGATGAAGGACATAGTCACTCCCGTACCGCCCGAGGAGGTTCGAGGAATGATAAAATCATGTTTGGAAACTGCAGCACATGTAAACTACGAGAGGCTTTCATCTGAGGCTAAAATCGGCGAAGATCTCAATGGCGATGTTTGCGTTCCTCCCAGCAAAAAGCTGGAGGATCTCATACATTTAGCCGAGCTCTGCGTCGATTTGCTGCAGCAAAACGAAGAAAATTATTCGGAGGTATTAGTTAGGTTTTTAGAACTCAGTGTTCATTGTCCGGGGCTCTCGAGACAGAGGGTAGCATGCTCGTATTACGGATTTGGTAAGGATCTGATATACCTCCTCAGAAGACAATCAATCGCGGTATAGATGGTTTTTCACATTAAATGAACACTTTCATCATCATTTTCAAATCATTTTCTATTTTTTGATCATCAGCTAGTACTAATCATTGTAGTTTCACGATACCCTGTTGAAAAAATTTATTTAAGAAAAAAAATAATTTGGTATATACATTAATTTTTAAAAAGTTCACCTGCATTTACCTGAAATTCCACCTGAACCCACCTGGAATTCTACCTGAATTTACAACTAGAATTCCAGGTGGATTAAGGTTAAATTTCAGGCAAATGAAGGTGAACTTTTCAAATATTAATGTATGTACCAAATAGTTTTTTTCGTACTTAAATAATTTCCTTATAAAGAAATGATGAACGGAAGAATTGAAGCCAAAATAAAACTTATGTGAGTAAGGAGTTAAAACTTTGCAAATTGAATAATTAAAGAATGAAAATTTTGATTAGCATCAATATTGTCAAATTCTATACATTAAATAATTATTGTTTATGAATAATTAATGTAGTGGTAATAATATAGTGGTTATATTGAAGTTGCTAGTCCCAAAATTTAATACTTTTCATAATTAGAAATTTACTACAAAATAATATAACAAATAAATTAAAAACATTTAAAATGATTTAACAACAATATAAGGCGCGCAAAGCACGCATGAATATAACTAGTTTAATTAAAAAATTAATTAATGTATCAAATAATAAGAAATAGAAAAGAATTTCGACCGAGCTGGGACTTAAACGCCTTACCTTTGGATTATAATCTCTTACCTTACCAAGTATGATTTCGTATTTTTAGCAACAAATATCTCAAATAATCATCGGGCATTATGTACGTATCTCGATATCATTAGAAAAGTTACAATCCTTTAATCAGCTCTTTTTTCACTTTTATCTGCATACTTTATCAACAAAAATTTTAAAAGTAATCGTTTAGAATGTATTCTCCCATATAAGTCTATGTTAAAGTATGCAGTAATAGATATTTTTTTTTCTTTAAAAATGCTGGCAATCTCCATTATAAAATACCAAAAAATTTTCCATATTCCAGAGATTTATATATACATTTTTTCATATGTTTCTGCATAAAAGTGACTTTTAATAGAGCTACCTTAACATCTGATTTACGAAAGTAGTTTTGATATATATAATCTGTAATATTATAAAATTATAAAGTCATATCGATTTAATTTTTTATGGTAGTATAATTTTTTATGGTAGTATTTTTTATGACTCTATGTGCGAAGTTCCATTTCTCGCACGCGGAGAAAATGAATTTAAAATAGATTTTTTTTTAAATTAGCATTTTACGCTATACAGTAATTTTAATTCTTGAATATGAACATAATTGAATTAATTTGCTCTTATAATTTTGAATTAACATAGCAATTGTTAATTAATTTTGATCATTTGCTCATTTTATTTTATTAATAATTTATTAGTATAGAGGCATGTAATCTGGCTAGTTACTATGTTTTTTTGTCGTTTATACTAAAATACATGGAATAATTATTTTGAAAAACATATTTTTTCGTATTATTTTTTAATTAGTAAGTAAATGTTTAAAAATTAACCCGTGTTTATATGAAAAGAAGTTTTATGTGTATCCTTAATTTTATTCATTTTTGTACCCCGTTACGGAAAGAAGCTGTAGTTCTAGCTACACAAACCTTGTAGTATGAGCTACGGAGAATGTATATTAGTTGATACTACAGAAAATACTGCAGAAAGTTGTAATCAATACTACAGAAAATGTGCAGTAGATTCTGACTACTGAAATAACTACACAGTAGGATCGTAAGCAAAATCGCTTGAATATTGTTTATTTATAAATAATTGCCTGTTTTTGTTATAAAAGATGACGAGAAGTAATAAGAATAAAACAATAATTAATGAAAAAAAAGAAAATTAAAAAAAAAACTTGACCCTGCCGGGACTTGAACCACGCACCTTCGGATTATTATTAACCGATTTTGAAATAAATGTGAATAGAAATGTGAATAGAAATGTGAATAGCAGGAGGGATAGACTGAATTGATTTGGCTAGAACCATTATTTATCAACAACATGGTTACTTTGAAAAGAATTCTATAACATGAATATGTAAATCTATCATTTGTATGGACTCTAGCTTTGTACAAGGAAACTATAAATAGAAATAGCTTCCTCCAATATATTCTATTTATAGTAATCATGGCCTCGAATTATCATCGTTAATACGGTATTTGCTTTTATATATATATTATACTTGCAGACTTATTGTTCATGTTCAACTGTTTATACGGAGTTCCTATATACCAGAATCAGTACTGATCAGAATTATTTGGACAAATCACCCGACTAGAAATGATTTCAAGGTAAATGTTAGGCCCTGGTAAGGTGCCTGTGAATTATTTTATGGTCCTTAGCAGGCAAGATAATGGGGCGATTATCAGGGCCAACTATGTATTAAAAAAGCTAAGGTAGTTCTATGGCACCTTCAAATTGCCAAGGAATAAAATAACAAAATGTATACAGGAGAAACGCACTCGAAAAAATTATTTAAAAATTAAACAGTAATAAATGTAATCAATTAATACTTAAAATATAATTAAGGAATAAAAGAAATAATAAATAATAAATCGCTTTATGATGATAATCAGCTGATTCCACAGCAAAGGAGATGAGGAACTAATAATAAAGCTACACCAAGTCTCTCCTATTTTTCTTTCCTCTTTTCTCGCTTATGCGATCGTCTTATAATGAGCTGTATGTAATTATGTAAAGCTTTATGAAAAATAAATAATAATGAAATAAAGAATAATAAATAAGTTTAAAGAGTTATAAGAGAATGTTAAAATATTTCACATAATATGTCCATTGTTTCCATCGACTCTAATTTATTAGGATGCAAGCTATTACTTGCTGTATAATTATAATTAATTTCAGTATCGGAAACTATTTCCTCATTATCATCATCAAGTTTCCTTTTTTCATTTCTCTCTCTATAATTTCGAACTCTTATTCTATTAAGTTCATTCGCACGACTAATTTTTTTTATCCATTTTTAGAAATAGATATCTAAAACAATTTTATACTTTTAAAGTTAATACTCAAATTGTAACCTCTATTATAGTTTAAAATATTATACATATAATTCTTACCAAAACAATATGTAATAAAAAATATTAATTTGTATTATACGTGTATATTTAAGATATTTAAACTTTTAATTATAGTTTTAAAATCCCACGTAAAAAGTACTTGCTATATTTATCAGTGCTGCTTTTCATTAAATGGTGATAGTCTGGTAACGGTCAGGCAATATTTTGGCACCAATTAGAAAGTCAGGCTTAAATATGGTCCTGATTATCACCCCATTACATGCTTAGTCAGGGCCTGCTCAGGTAGACTGGGCAGGGCCTCATAATAATTTAAGGCTTCCTAAAAATTTTTCTAGTCAGGCAGAAGTCATTTTGGTCGAGGAGGTAACGTAACAGACTGATAATCCGAAGGTGCGTGGTTCAAGTATCGGCAGGGTCAAGTTATTTTTATTTATTTTTTTTTTTTTCATTAATTATTGTTTTATTCTAATTAATTCTAGTCCCAAAGCAGTCGATTTATTTATAAATAAACAGTATTCATCGATCGATTTTGCTTACGGTCCTTCTGTGTAATTATTTCTGTAGTCCGAATTTATTACACATTTTCTGTAGTATTGATTACAGCCTTCTGCAGTATTTTCTGTAGTATCAACTACATATTTTCTGTAATTCATACCACAGAGTTTGTGTAGTTAAACTACAGCTTCTTTCTGAAAGGGTAATATTATAAAGATACGTGAATTTCTATAAAAATAATCAATTTTGTACATCAAAAACGCAGTTATTAAAAAAAAGTTATTTATTTTTTGTTAATTATTAATATAAATATAATATATAGTATAAAATATAAAATTCACAAAGCACAATAACTTTTTTTCAATTTGATTAAAATACTAAAAATTCGAATATTAAACCTTAATTCCCCAGTTTGGGTGTTATCATCCTCATGGTAACATCGAATAAGGGAAGAAGAACACCAAACTTACGAGAACTTCAATTTTTAGTAAACAGAACCCACTAGAAATTTACGTGGAAATCTACGTGGCGTTCTTGGACTGATTTCCATGTGGATTCTACGTAGAATCCAAGTGGATATGTTCAACAGGGTTCAGAGTTTTTCTATTCTTCCTGTCATTTAATTGCTTTTAAATTTAATAAAAACTTTTTTTGTTGTGCTGTAGCTTCAATCATTTTCGAGATAAAAGTGTAAAACGAATTCTTATTTTAAAAATTGAGGTTTTCGCAAAGTATAACTGTGCATATCAAAAACTTAATTCCTCCTCTTCGGAATAAACGTTATGACTACATCTAACACCTAGACCGTTCATTTATTTTTAAAGTAATATCAAATTATCATAATTATTGAAATTCAGTTTAAACATAGTCTTACAAGGGGGAGGCCACGCCCTTCGGGTCATGGATTTGGCTGCAACTTTACAGAGATATTCTTTGGTGAAAAATAGAAGATACGGGTCTCGGCGTTAGTTCCAGTTAAAACACATTTTATCAAATTGTATGACAAATCATGGTTGCACGGAAAGCTAGTCGCCATTCCGGTAGCTCCGACGGTCGGTTCTATCGTAATGCCGAGGCTTCAGTATTCGCGGAGCTCGGAAGTGGTTCTAGCTGAACGTCTATTTGGCGTTAGCTGAATACCGACTTACCGGTGCTCACGTTATCCCGATTCGGAGCTCCAGCAGCTCCGACTTTTGACAAACAAGAAAGCGTCTGTGGTGGGGAGAGCGGAGAGCGCGCGAGATTACGTGATGCTGCGTATATATAGGTATAATTGGATAGGACATGCGTATAATAACCTTCAAACCATTTTGTTTATGTTCTATTTTATTTATTGTACATGTAATATTAATATTTATTTAGTTTTAAATTAAAGAAAGCAATATAATCTAAATTTGTATTTAGTCATTTATTTTAAACTATTTTAATATTTAATATCATTTATTAAAATTTAAATAATACTAGAATGTTATTATTAATTGTACACGGAGAAGAATTTGGAAAGGATTTATGTTAATAACATTGTAACCTATTTCTTCAATTGTCAGTCGAGACATTTTGTGTCAATTATAGAGGTTATGTTCTTCAATACAGCGCCGAGGTGCTGGGCCTCGGCCGATGGGAAGAAAATCCGCCCAACTGCCGAGGCATGAAGAATTAGAAAGGAGGTGAAGAAGAAGAGGTGAGAGAAAGAGAGAAGAGGAGAAAGCATATATATATATATAGTTGTAATATATATATATAGTTGTAAACAAAACACTCATAAAAACATTACCCCCTCCTTTCTACTTCTTCGTGCCTCGGCAGTTGGGCGGATTTTCTTCCCATCGGTCGAGGCCCAGCACCTCGGCGCTGCATTGAAGAACATAGCCTCCTCTGTTGACACTAAATGTCTCGACTGACAATTGAAAAAATAGGTGTCCATGGTTACTGACATAAATCCTTTCCAAATTTCTCTCCGTGTATATGTTTGATTACTAAAAGTTAAATTACTATAAAATATTAAAGATCATATTATCGAATGTAATTATTTTTTCTTTTTTTTTCTTTCCGGGGCGAAGGGGAACTCTTTATGTTCGATAGGGAAACACGTGTCTCCTTGTTGGACTCTCCTGTTTTAATGATCAGGCATACCCACTAAAACCGCTCCGCCATGAAAATACGTGGCAGTTGTTTTCGGAGGGGGGGTGCCAGGTCTTCTCGCGGTTATTCCGCGCTTACCGGTCTGGAGCCACCGAGTCCGGCTCCTCCCAAGAGGAGCCCTCTTCTAAGGACGGCTGCGATATTGCATGCCGTCCATATCCTGCTTCTTCTGGCGTAGGGCCGCCTCTACAGATACGGCCACCCTTGCCCATTTCTCGTGACCCTGGAGCATCACACCCATGACGTTGTTCGGCGTGATGCTTCCAAGGTCCGCTGCAAGTTTCCTTCGTTCGACGCTCCAACTTCTACATTCAAAAAAGGTGTGGTTTGCGTCGTCCGAGGGAAAATCACAGTGGCCACAGCTTGGCTCCTTTACCTTTCCGATCGAACCACTTCCGAGCTCCGCGAATACCGAAACGTCGGCATTATGGTAGAACCGACGATCGGACCTACCGGAATGCCGACTAGTGTCATTAAACCTTCATTATAAGGCCAATATATATTTAAAAAAATGTTATAATAAAGTTATCAAAAGTATAGATGATACGAGCGATCTAAAATCAAGTTGAATTTTGGGTATTAAAATTTAGCGTTTATTGCAGTTGTGAAATGCGTCAAAAATTAATATAATTTTCGATTGTTCATATCTTTTGATTAGAACGTGCTAATAAGTTGTTCTGTGAAAATAAAAGCTATTATAATACTATTGTTATATTTTTCGTAATATTTTTTAAAATTTATATTGATCTATCAATAAAGGTTTAAAGACAACCATCATTTTTCATATATTTTCATAAAATGCGCAGTAACTCAGTGCCCATTGATCAGGGACCAGCCAAGATCTTGATCAAGCCTTATCAGTGTAATCAGGATCTTGATCAGAGCCTGATTTCATCGTGCAGGGTTTAAGTCTTGTCGGGATCTTGTTTGTTATTTCTTATTATTTACATTAATTAATTTTTTAATCAAATTATTTAAGAACAAAAATAATTTGGTACATGAATTAATTTTAAAAAGGTTCACCTGGATTTTCCTGAGATTCCACTAGGATCCACGAGAACTTTGTGCTGAAAATCCAGGTAGATTTTTTCAACAGGGTGATTCACGCTTTTTTGACCATCATGCAAGATGCAAAGGAATCATTGCTTCATGAATGTAAATGCGAAATATTTGAGAATGGTTTGCCAAATTCGTCTTTTCTTCTATCTGTCAAGTTCCATTTACTTACTTTCAATGTTAAATTATTAATATTGAACGAAAATTAGCTCGCACGTAATTGTTATCTTTATTGGTAAATGTTCCCTATGGAAGATACATGTATACGCGATAAATATCAATGATGTCTTACACGCATCAAAATAGAGTCATAAGCTGATCACATGTCGTTCGCCGTCATCGAAGTAAATAACGACAGAAGGACAACGGCATCTTCACTCAAAATGACCACAAATACGGTATCTTATGGAACAAAAGTGAGTAAGTCTTCATCTCGCGTTATATATTATATTAGATATGTCATTGTCACGTAATATTTGAACAAAAATAGAAAATCGCACGTGTAGTTGTATCACAAAATTAGTGTCTTCTGGGTTCTCGAGGGCCTCGCGTCAAGAGTCGGCGTCCCCACCGCTCTTGGCTTCATTGGAACATCGCCCGCCGTAAATGTGTGTCGTCCAATATTTTCACGTTTCGCTCCTACTACACTGCACCGCAGGCGTTCGCCTGGTTTAGCGACCTCTTGGTGGAGCATGCCGAAATCTTCTGGGCGCTCTTTGCTGCCGACATGAACAAAGTCCTTGCTGAACAACCGCCCGACACTTGGGACAGTTTTCCATTATTCCTAGTGCTGAACGACTACCTCAGAGTAGATGGTAAGTTGCTATATGTCAATCATTGAAGTAGGTATTTAACATAATAACGTGCTATGTAAGCGATCGAATTAAATTTAACAGCTGGACATTTGAAGCTCGTATAAATCAAACCATTAGTAATTAACTCAATCAGTATTTTAGGTACCCTGTCAAAAAAATCTAGCTGAATTCCGCTGGATTTTCCTGAATTTTGGGGCTGGATATTCAGCGCGCATCCAGGTGGATACTTCCAGGTCTTAGATTTTTATAATTAATAACAAAGAGCTGATGTGAGCGTAGTTTGTTTATATGGATATCCAGCTGGATTTTTTCATCAGGGAGGACTTTAACACCCTCTTAAACTAATAAACTACGAGGAAAAAGAAGTAAAAATCATAATTTATTATTGTGCATCGTATATCCGACTGTAGTATTAGCTTCATAGACATGTATAGATATCGATTACCAAAAGCTCAATTATCCAGTTTAGGTGTTATCATCCGCATAATATCACTAAATATAGACACCCAAGTTACGCTCACCTCAGTTCATCGTAAATAGCTATAAAAATTTAAGACCTGGATATATCCACCTGGATCCTCCTGGATATTGAGTCATAAAATCCAAAAAAATCTAGCCGGATCTACCTGGATATCCAACTGGATTTTTTCAACAGGGTAGAGTAATATAATTGTTAAAAAAACTAGTTAATCGTCGAATTTATTTTGATGGTATTTGTTTCATTTGAAGATAATCTGAGGGATGGGCGGTTCCACCAATTATTACGCGATACATTTGCACCGTTGGTGGTTCGATATGTGGATCTCATGGAGACGTCAATTGACCAATCGATCCATAAGGGATTTGAAAAAGAGCGCTGGGAGATTAAGGGCAATGGTTGCGCCACCTCGGAGGATCTGTTCTGGAAACTGGATGCCCTTCAATCATTTATAAGCGGCCTTCACTGGCCAGACCAAGAATTCCGCACCCACTTGGAGCAGAGACTGAAACTGATGGCCTGCGATATGATCGAATCCTGCATCATAAAGACGGACACGGCGTTCCAGCAATGGCTAAAGAAAGGTGTAACATTTAGTTCAACCGATTACATCATTCCTTCAGAAATGTGCGCTATGGTTAACGTTATATTGGATGCGAAGAATCAGAGTTTTAAGCTTTGCTCTGTCGATGGGGTCGATGTGGTAAGTTTGTAAGGACATAATTTGGGATACGAATATAGTAATATGCGATTATGTGTATGAAAAGGACAGGGGTAACGTTACGGATTTCTATTCTTTTCTTAGTTAAAGCCTGGTTGTTAAAAAGTTCGAACGCTTTCACGATGGTTTCCATACGACTACATCCGTGGAATGCCGTGGATTCGTCCTAACCTTTTATAACTATGAGCCTATCTTTCCCATAATTCCTTTATTAATTTCTCTGTAGGAATATCTATGATAGATTGAAAGAAAGATAGACAATGTGTATGTATTGTTGAGAGGACACTTTTTAGGTAAATGCCACCACGTTTTCATTAATATACGCTCAACTAAAAGTTTATACTTTTTAATTTTGATCGTTCATTAAAATAATTTATTATGATTTGCTCATAGCTAATAGCATAGTTTTGTAGTAATAAGTATAAATTATTTAAAAAAAAATTGAATACTAGTTGAAAATTTTTGTTACCAGAACAAAAATGATAGCTTATAGATACTAACTTTACAAGTACAGCCCTAGAACCGCCCAATGAACTAAAATTCGACTATGAAAACTAAATTACAATGAAAAAATTTTTTAAATTAACAAAAAAGCTTCATAATCGTTACTTTTGCTTTCTTGAATTGAAGTAGATAGTTGCGTTGCTAAAATTCTTTTTCTGCAATTACGGTTGATTTAGTTCAGTTACCCTCAGAGTTTTTTGCTACAGTTATAAAATTTTCTCAACACTAAACAGTAAAGTTTTTTGATAATTTATTGAAAATATAATTAAATAATTTAATAAATAAAGAGACGTACAATCCACAGCAAAGAATTCAGAGAGTACAAATTGTCAGTTATAATAAGAATAAAAATAGTTCACTCATGTTTACCACAGCATCAATATCACTCAAAAATCGACGATCTAATCGAGAAGACTTTGACGGCCATGTCTCAGGGAATGATAAACAAACTCATCAGCATCCTTGATGCGACTCTGTCGAAGCTGTCACGCTACGACGAGGGTTCATTGATTGGCTCGCTTCTTAGTTTCGCAGTGAGTTATATTGTCCACATTATGAGTTTCCATTTCTCCATATCTTTCCTTTGTGGCATCCCGTAATTAATATGAACGACGTTACTGTGGTAAATTGGAGTTAAAATAATAAAGTAGAGGTTATCCCTACTTTAAAAAAAGCTTTGTCGCTTTGAAATGTTTTTTTTTAAATCAGGTGATTTTTCACTATATTTTTTTCAAAATCAGGTTTTTTTCACCTGATTTACCGCTTTTTTCAATTAACAAAAAATGGTTAATACTTAAATCATGCATACATGTAGCGTTACATATATATATGCGTTATCATCTGGATGATAATAACAAAACCCGGGGCCTAAGCTAAATTATTTACATTTTAACATTTTTTTTTAAATAAAACAACACTTAAATGTAAAGAGCTTAACAGGCTTAATTAAGCCCCCTGCTTAGGTGTTATCATCCGGATGGTAATGCTTACATATATATCTAGTTTTATACTTGATTGGAGCTTTAACCATTTATGTTACATAAAAACAAAGTAGGTGAAATGATAGAGTTGATCGAGGCGAACAAAATATTTTGTTACAATAAAAACACACTATGTTGAACAATTTACCAAGATGCATCTTAACTGAGTTATTTATGTCCTAATTTTATGTCATATTATTTTCTTTATGAAAAAGATGACGTCTTATACAGAGAACCGTACATCTAAAATCCAAAAAAACTTTTCATCTCAATATAATCATATTTTTATAAAAATTGTATAAATATAAAATAATAACAATAAAAAACTCACTGCCATATCAGAACCAAATCTCAAAATGCATTCCTGAGCCCCGCAACCATTATAGAAAGTCTATGTGACGCGAGACCCAGGAAAAAACTAATCAATTCAAATTCGCCAAGACAAAACAAGGGCCAATACCGGCCAAAATCTGAGACGATAAACGAAAGGACAGATACAAGTGGGGGACAACTTCCAAACACTTAAGGAGGTTGAATAGTGAAGTTGGAATAATAAAACACTTTTAAAACTTATTTTAATCTAACATTAAATGTATAAAAAGATCCTGTAAAAGTTTTGAAATGGTTCACAATACAGTTTTCTAAAAAAAAAACAATGTCAAAGTAACGCTCTTATACATGGGCTGCTATGAGAGAATTCATTAAATTTTTTATTACAGTTCAATATTGATGCCAAAAAATGTTAAGATCGTTAAAAGCAAAGTTCTAATGTAAAGTTTAAACATTTATGAATGATTTAAAAAAATAAAATATGTACTTACAATGTAGTTATTTAAATAATTGAGTGAAGAGAAACCAATTTTGGTCGAAATCTGATCAGCGTAGAGAAATGCGGCAACACTGTACGGCAGACAATATGGCGTCAGCTAGCTCAATACAACCCATGCCTGCACATTTCAAAAACTTTAGCGCGTAGCTACTGCTTGTATGTAAAGTGTCGAACTTATTACATTGATCAGAAATATATATTTATTGCAAATTCAAATTTATGTATTGATATTATTTTTTATAAAGAGTCTATTTTTTTGACAAAATAAAAAATTTAAACAATGCCATTATTTTGTACAACAAAAAGAATTTTCAAAACACTATAATTAAGCTCTTTTACCTTCCATAGTTTCAGAAAAAAGGATGGGTCAAAATTTTGAAAATAAAAAGTTATCAATAAGTTTTAAGACATCATAAAACTAAAAATTAAAAAAAAAGCTATTCATTCATATATTTATAAGAGTTGGTTGTAAAAAAATTTAATAAATTTTTTTATTATAGATATAAACCACATTTTATTTTTAGAATGAGGCAATGAATTTTTGTAGGTTATTATTGATTATTTTATCACAGCCATTAAGTTTTTTTCAGTATGTTAGGCCCATATAGCGTATGTAATAGAAAGAAAAAGAGAGCTGGATAAATGCAGCGTTGTCAGATTTCATTCTGTATTTTGAACTACTTTTATTTAGTAAAAATGATACTGTTTTCACATTAAACATAAATATTTTTGTACTTAACAATGATACGCATGTTTTTGTTACAAATCGATTCATAAACATGGTATAAAACTACATCAATTTTTTTTTATCTAAGGTTGGCACCACTAAGTATCTTCCATGCATAAACATAGGCTTCCCCCTCTCTCCGCCTGCCCTGCAAGAGATCTACCCAACCTCCTTAACGCAAAGAGCGAGAGCGCACGAAAGCGAAGAGGTACGCGCTCAGCCGCACGCCAAAGGCCTAAACGCACACCTACCCGCAACCATGCGAGCCTGTTACAAGCTAAGGCTTTGGCGCTCTCTGTGAGAGTCCCCAGTCAGAAGTTCAGACGGAATGGGGTATCTCTCTCAACACCATATCGCCCCGATAACAAAAGGAACGAAACATTACGAGTGACTTAGAGAAAATATGAACAACGTATAGCAAAATTGAATTAAAAAATGTTTAAATTAATGTAAATACGAAACTACTCAGTGACTTTAATAATATACAAAGTGTTTTTGTATAGATTCTTAAAAAAATATGTATCTTCCACTCTATTAAGGGTATTATATATATTATAAAAATATACATTAAGGGTATTATATTTATATTATAAAAATATATATTCAGCATTTCCAAAAACTCCCATTTAAATTTGCCGCTTTCTTTATCAACAATTCTGATGTTGTCGAAGTCGATCTCATGCCCAGTGTCTTTAACGTAGAGGACTAACGCTGACCTTTCGGAACATATTAATCTTGGTAAAATAAAGGTGTTTTTGATTTACACAACTGCTTAAGTGGTGTCAACAAAAATCTTGATAGCACTACCGTTGCACGTGCCTATGCTTTAATTAAAATCCATAAAAAGGACTTTCCTGTCCGCATTATTGTGTCGGCCTTAAATTCCCCGTCTTATGAATTTGACAAAGTTCTAGCTCTCCTTTTTAATTCTCTTTTACCTCGTCCTACTACTTCTTTATTGAATAGTTTAGAATTGAAGAGGTTTATTGATAGTTTATATATCCCTTCCACTCATAAATTAATTTCTTTTGATATTGGCTCTTTTTTCTCGAATTTACCATGTGATTTAATTTTACAAGCGCTGGGTTCAAAGTGAAAGCATTTGAAAAACTTAATTTATCCAAATTAGAATTTTTAGAAGGCAATAAATTACTACTGGATTCTACGTATCTGCAATTCAACAATAAATTTTATCAACAGGTTATGGGTTCGCTGATGGGCTTCTGCACTAGCCCCTGGATTGCAGAAATCACATTGAAGGCTTTAGAAACGAATTGCTTAAACTCCCTTAAAAACTATGTTTTATTGTATAAAAGATACGTGTATGATGTTTATTAATTATTAATGATACAAAAATTGATCTTGCTCTTAACGTTTTTAATTCTTATAACAATAATTTAAAATTCACTGTCGAGTATGAAAAATCGAATACACTTAGTTTTTTGGATGTTAAGTGCATTCGCACTAATAACAATAGCAATATTTCAAACTGGTATAGGAAGCAAACTGCATATGAGAGGTACATTGACTTCAATTCACACCACCCCATTGTACAAAAAATCACAATAGTTTATAACTTAGTAGACAAATGTTTCTCAACCCTCTTTCTTTGACTCCAATATCAAAATCATCACTTATTATCTTTTATCTAATGATTATCCAAAATTTATAATTAAGTACATTAATAAAAGAATTCTGAACTTTTACAATGATGATTCATCTCTAAATAACACAGACAAAGTGCTCCCCAGATATAGGATGGTTTTATAGTTTCATTTTAATCTTACGCCTAAACTAAATAAACTTCTTCACAAATGTAACTTAGGTTCCATCAATAAAATGTGTAACAAACTCAATAACATTATTATATTAGGCAAGGATGATCTCAATAATTTGGAAACTTGTAACATTGAGTACAAGGTTGATTGTAAGGACTGCCCCCCAATTTATATAGGCACTAATAAGAGGAAACTGAAGAAGCCTAGAGACGAACATCGAAGAGATGTTAGTAATTGTTTCGAGAGGTCAGCGTTAGCCATCTAGGTTAAAGACACTGGGCATGAGATCGACTTCGATAACATCAGAATTGTTGATAAAGAAAGCGGCAAATTTAAATGGGAGTTTTTGGCAATGCAGAATATATATTTTTATAATAATACCCTTAATAGAGTGGAGGATACATAATTTTTGAAGAATCTATACAAAAATACTTTGTATATTATTAAAGTCACTGAGTAGTTTCGTATTTACATTAATTTAAACATTTTTTAATTCAATTTTGCTATATGTTGTTCATATTTTCTTTAAGTCACTCGTAATGTTTCGTTCCTTTTGTTATCGGGGCGATATGGTGTTGAGAGAGGTGCCCCATTTCGTCTGAACTTCTGACACGGAACTCTCACAGAGAGTACGAAAGCCTTAGTTTGTAACAGGCCCGCTTGGTTGCGGGTAGATGTGCGTTTGGCGTGCGGCCGTACTCGTACCTCTTCGCTTTCGTGCGTTCTCGCACTTTGCGTTAAGTAAACTTGTAACTCTCCCTTCATCGTCTCAGATTTTGGCTAGTATTGGCCCTTGTTTTGTCTTTGCGAATTTGAATTGATTAGTTAATTATGGGTCTCGCGTCACATAGACTTTCTTTGATGATTGCGGGATTCAGGAATGCATTTTGAGACTTGGTTCTGATATGGCAGTGAGTTTTTTATTGTTTTCATTTTATATTTGTATAATTTTTATAAAAATATGGTTATATTGAGTTGAAAAGTTTTTTTTTATTTTAGATGTACGGTTCTCTGTATAAGACGTCATCTCTTTGATAAAGAAAATAATATGACATCAAATTAGGACATAATGTAACTCAGCTAAGATGCGTCTTGGTAAATTGTTAATAGGGTTTGTTTTTGTTTTCTTGTTAATTTAAATTACTTCAACATAGTGTGTTTATATAATAGACTCCTGAAACTTCGCAAATAGATATTAACCAGGGGAACCCGAGGAGCCCGGGAAACCGATTTGGCTCAAATTTTGGAAAAATGGTTTCTTGTACCTAAACATGAAGCTACCTATAAGTCCTTCAAATGGGCCCTTAATTCCTAGAAAATGACAGATTCAGTAAAATATACGAAAAAAACACGTGCTGCTTCAAATCAAGATAACTCAGCAACTAAAATTGCTGCCGACTGGTATAAAAAAGCAAATAAAAATATGAAATATTTCCTTTAGTTCTCATTTTTATGCGAGTTCTTACCATTTGTCGTTCTCAAGTTATAGATGATTGAAAATAAGACTGAATATTACATCTGAAATAGACTTCAGTTTTCAAACTATTTTTCAAGGTAAAATTGTACTTAAATTTCAATCATCCTTAACTTTTGATCGAAATAAACTAACGACTCAAATAAAAATGAAAATATAAGAAAATTTTTCCTACTTTCATTTGCTTTTTTATACTAGTCAATAGCAATTTTAAATGATGAGTTATCTTGATTTGAAGCAGCACCTGTTTTTGCGTATATTTTGCTTAATTTGTCATTAGCTTCGAATTTAGGGTCCATTTGTAGAACTAATAGGTACTGAGCTTCATTTTTAGGTACAAGAAACTATTCTCCAAGTATTTTGTTCACCTCGATCAACTCTATCATTTCGCCTATTTTACATAACTATAGTGAACAATAGGATCAAGTCACTACTTTATAAAAACGAAATGCCAAGATCAGATGAAATAGCATGTCACAAGTCAGGTGATTTTTCACCTGATTTTTTAAACTAGGGTAGTATTGTATGCATTGATCAAATTTGCAGAAGGTGTCTGGGAGCGGGAAGGAAATGGGGCAGGCTTACGTCAGCTTCACCAGAAACAGCACGGAGCAGATTCGAAGCAAGGTCATCGATGAACTATGGATTCTGAACTTTTTTGAGGTTATTGGCTATTGTAATTAAAATGCTAGAAATTGATTAAGATCTTTAATGTTTAAGTAGAAGATTTCTTATGAAAATAATCTTTAAATAGCTACTATTCGGTATATTCAATAGGATAAATAAACTCATACTGAATAATTACGTTAATAAATTATTACCGTTACGGATAAAATTTTTGATCATCTAAGGGCTTATAGCACATTTAAATATACAGTATAATTGAAATATTAGGCAAATTATATTTTTCTTTTCTCGTATTATGAGGGCCCATACACTAATTTTTCTTTTTTCTTGAACCTGAAAAAACCTGATATAAGAACACAAGAATAATTAATTTTATGAATTTTCTGAATTTTCCAATTGTTATTATATGTTAAAACAAACTTAAAAATGCTATTTTTATTCCTTAAGGGGACGTCGGAGTCACTAAAAATTTAAATTTCCCGCCCTTACTACATCGAAATACCCACAAGGTTTTTCAAACTTTACTCTTTAACAAATTAACCAATTGACTTGAAATTTTAGGAGATGGTAGAATGATCATAATTGAAGCGCGCTCAGCCCTGAAATTACCAATAAATCGTGAAAAGTATAATATTTTTAATTTGAAATATAATTGCAAAGTCAGAATCATGCCGTCTCTCGGATTGAATTGAAATCAATAAAAATTTGGTATTTTCTTCTCTAGCTTCTGTATTATTTTAGTTTTCAGAAATTTCTGGGCTGAGCGCGTTCTATTTACGATCATTCTATCATCTCTAAAAGTTTCAAGTGAATTGGTTAATTTGTTAAAGAGAAAAGTTTGAAAAACCTAATGTCGGTAAAACAGGCGACTCCGGCATTCTCTTAAAATAGAAATTTAGTCTATGGAATCATTACAGTTTTATTCAGCCACTTTTTTTACTTTGCGCAGGGTCTTAATGCTAAATCTTTACAGATTTTAACTTTAAAGCGTTCATTTTGGTACTGAAAAAATCTTTTGTGAACTGAATTTCCAAGATTTCAAATAATATTTATAAATAAATTTTGAAAATGTTGTTTAGTTATGTTAATAATGTTAAAGAAAGAAAGAGTTTAAAATTAAATAAAAATTTTGTTCTAAAAACGAAAAAGCTTAGAACATATACAACTGTTGCAGAAACAAAATGAGCCCTGTAAAGTTAAAAACGATTAAAATTTGGCTCTGTAACCTTACACAGAGAGAAAAACCGCTAGAATTCACTGGCACTTAGCTTTCTCAAATTTGATTAAATATCAAATATCATTTAATCCAATATCCTAATAATTGAAATATAAAAAAAACAGTAAAATGGATTTTAAAATTTTTAAATTGGTTAAGCGATTCTCGAGATACAGAGGAACCTATACCCCATTTCAAATCTTTTTTTTTTTTGATTGTTTTTAAATCTATGAATAATAATACTATGCGTTAAATAAATAATAAATGAGCAGGAATGAGCGAGGATAGGTTTAATGAATAAAAAGAAACACAATTTTCGCGGAAAAGCAAACATAGTTGCTGCGGCGTAAAAAGCCTCAAGGATTAGAGGGAAAAGCCGAAACCATGCAACGTATTTATTAATAATTTACAAATTAATATCAACTACAAAAATTGAGATTCAAAATGCCTC
This sequence comes from Megastigmus dorsalis, assembly GCA_900490025.1. NCBI lineage: Eukaryota > Metazoa > Arthropoda > Insecta > Hymenoptera > Megastigmidae > Megastigmus > Megastigmus dorsalis. The sequence goes on along the minus strand of UELU01104737.1, from coordinate 9,821 downwards.
AAAATGATCTTACTTTACTACGCGAGAAGCTACATTTATGACGTACGCAAAGCTAAATACAATAAATAAACGCAATTTGAATGATCATTCAATCTAACGAGAGCTCTCTGATCTAGGCCCGCCTGGCCAGCTCAACCTCGTCGAGACCAACCAGGTTATCTCCCTCCACGTGCAGTGGCCGTTTCGGGAAAGTTCTCGCCCCAGTGTCGCACTAGGATACGTGGGGAGTGTTACAAACGGTCCACAACCTGCTTACAGAGCGCCCCGATGTTTCGTCTCCCACTCAAGCCAAGTTTCCGCGTAAAAGCTCACCCTTCAACTAATCGCGTCGAACATCTCGCACATGGATTACGTTTTCAACGCGAATTCTATCTTTCTGTAGGTCGCGGTTACGCTAAAAAATTCTATCAACTTGCTTACCTACGCGATTAAATTGACTTATTTAAAATTCTTTATGAAAGACCAGTTCGATTGGAAGTCCCGTACAGAGTGGGTATAGGCCAGCGTACGATGCTCGTCCCGCGCGAGAGAAAAACCGTCAGAGGTGCGCGCGTCGGAGGCGAGGAGCACTGTGGCGGCTATGGAGTCCCGACGCCTAATTCAAAACTCAACTTATCGTTCGTTCTATTGGTCTAATTTTGAAGCCGCAAGGACGATGCGAACACTGATAAAAATACGTTTTAAATAAAACATAGCTCCTCTAGAGATTCTAGACCATAATATTTTGACTACAATACTTATAAAAATAAATAACAATAAACGTATTCTATCAATTAAGGTATTATAGTAGTTTTCCCTGACTGACATTACAGTATTTTCATTCTAGAAAAATGAACTACTTTTACTTTAGATATAAATTGAAAAAAAAAGTATCTTGTGAACTAATCACCGTGGAGTAAAGAATGTTATCTTAAAATTTGTAAAAAAATTCGCACATTCCGTAATCGACCAAGAATATAGCCATGAAATATGCGGGTTCTGAAATTTCTTTTAAACGTACAATTATTAATTGATTTGAAATAATAACACAGTATAATACATGAATATAAGGATTGATAAATATCTTTACAACTTAGGCCCATTAAAAAAAAGCTGAGATACAGGTCTCATTATATGGTTTAAAAATTAATTTCTCTGAATTTAATGAAAATTCAGAACCCACATCTTCTTGAAATCCCAATAAGCACACTTTTCAGAAAAAAATAATATATTTTATTTCATGCGTAAAACTATAATATAATACCGAAAGAAATATAATCTCTTGATCATTAACAATGTAATTAGTAATGTAGTAGATTATGCACCGGTATTAGACAAAGGTATTTTACATCATGAATCTTCAAGAAAATACAAATGCTTTTGATATATTTTGTTGGAATTATCGTAACTTCATCTGCTATAGAATCGATGACGTTTAACTTTTTATATTTCGATGCAAACGTATGGGTATATATTTTCTTGCTTGCCACAAATTCCTGTATTGTCATGGCATCAGCAATAAAATAATCAATTCTTATAAACTTTCCTTCTTTTAGTTGAGCAAACGAATTGTTCGATCGAAAATTGCGTCTTGAACAAGATGCATATAAGCATTCATCTTTCACCATTCTAGAATATAATTTTGCAGAACTAGATAAATTGAATGTATTGCAAATGTCATTATCAATGTCATCTCCTTTTCTAAAATACGTTATATTAGATATCTTATAGATGGCCTTAACATGTAACTATAATCCTACTCTGTTCAAAATATCCACGTAGAAATATTTTTAATAGGAAAGTTAATTAAAATAAGTTTTCGTAAGTTTCGTTTTCTTATTATATATTGATATTTACGTGGATTTCCACAGGGTAAAAAACTCATTACAAAAAATTATAATAATTACACTTACTTCCTCTAAACATAGCTCATTTTTTAACATTTCATAGTGCGATAAATCACGTGATGGACTATTGATTTCATAAGTATTCATCTACAAGAACATGAATTATGCTGATTTAATTAAATTTCCTTATATATATATTGGTTTATAAATAATTATTACTTTCGATAGATGCATGGTTTTTTGAAAAATTTTAAAATTCTACATTAAAATATCAGTCAAAGAACAAATTTAGCATAAAATGTGAATGAAAAATCTCTACCGAGCCGATATGAACTTAAAATGTTACTTAAAACATGCGTTGACTTAAAATGTTTGTATGGCATTGGATTTTTGCTACATTTAAAAAATTTCAAAATAACGGCATTAAAATGGGAGTTAAAAAGAAAAATTTAGTGTAAAATGTGAATAAATTAAGAAATTCGAAACAAATATTAATTAAGTGAAAAATTCGATTTACAAGAGATTTTTGTGTCGTCGATTGATAATAATCCTCAGTCAGATTATCAGAATTTAAAATGATAAATTCAAAATGGCTGCCTGTGTAATGAAAATTTTGAGAAATTTTACTTGTTTTACGCGAAAATTGGAATAATTTGAAAAGATTTTGTATTTCATCTTACTTTTATAAAAAAGAAAAAATATGGGCTTCAGCTAATAAAATTGAAGGCAGTCTGAATCCACTTAAACGCAGAGAGCTTTTTCATTTGATTTTCTTAGTTAGTAACATTTAAAAATGAACAGTAATAGGGTAGGTCGTGTATATTATAAAATTGAAAATCATAATTGAAGTTCCATTAAACTCTATTAAAATTGGTAGAAAATTATTCGATTGAATCTTTTTCAATCAATATTATATAGAAAATCTTTTATCGTTTTCAATAATTTACGAAACAAATATATTTGAATAGTCAAAAGAAGTATTAAGAAAAAGAGTTGGGATGGATTGAGATTTTTTTAATCGATTTCAACAGGTCATTTCCAGCAAGGGAATGTCGCAAAAAGTACGTCGCGAAACTGGTGGATTCGAACGACGTCAAAAGAACGTCCAAAATACGTCATGTATTAGACATCGGTTGAAGACGTCTTCGGGGTACGTCAAATAAACGTCAAAATGACGTTTGGAAATAGACTAATCCATTGTGAACGTCATGAATTGGACGTCTTTAGAGCGTTCCAAGAACGTTTAACTTTTGACGAAATCAACGGACATTTTGGACGTTTTTCGGACGTGCCTTGGGCGTCTTTTGGACCTCAAAAACTGACGTCCGTTCATCAGAAAAATGACGTTCATTGGACGTTTTTTGGATGTCTAGTGCTATTAGGGAACACAGTCTAATACATGAATCACGGCGCGCGCCCGCGCGCTACAGACAAGTATTGCGTCTGCTGGGCTCGCGACTGTGTGACTATTATACTTTTGCCATTTAAAAAATCACGTACCTCATATCTTTCAATTGAACGGCTATACCTAAAATATGTGCATATCACATGAAAGTTATCGTAAAATGCAATTATTTACAAAAAGAATCATGAAAATCTATCCACTGATTGTGAGTGCAAAGAAAAAGCCGTTCAAACTTTTTTTAGCCCCATTTCATCACTAAAAAAATTATCGGTATTCTCACGCCCTCCATAATATATGCTGTTCTTTTCACACACTCTATAGTATATTTTCTTCTCATTTTTTCAATCGCTCATACGCCACCGAAAGACAAATATTAATATATACACTGAGAGAAAAGATGTCTTGTATTAAATGATCGGTGTATTTACAGAACCCTTAATGAATATCAAATATTAAATACGAATACATTTGTCATGAAGCTGTACTTCTTGACTGTTAACGTACGTTTGGATTTAATATTAATCCATCGTGCTGTTGTTATAAGTGATATGAATACTTAAAATAGTTAATGAATATCTATAAAACATATTTCTAAAATTTAAAGTTAAATGAAATATTCATTGTATTACGAGAGAGAGAGAGAGAGAGAGAGAGAGAGAGAGAGAGAGAGGGAGAGGGAGAGAAAGAGAGAGAGAGATAGTGTATATATATCACAATGTCGAACTTACGGAATGAATGAATTCAAATACAAAATGTTTGGTGTTAATTTATTGTGTCATTTAATATTAGTGAATCAGTTATTAACTATTAATCCACGGTGGATTTGATATAAGTCACTTGTTCAAGTGAATATTCATTAACAGTAAATGAATATTTAATTCGCTATATTCAAGTTGTGAAATCATGTGATAGCCAAGTAACTCTATTTTTTAATTCGTAAAAACACAATATAAATTTTAATTTTTCGTTCATCATATAATTTTATTAATGTTAAGGTATTATAATATTAATTTATAGAGTTCATAGATTACATCAACATTAATCTGCTGAGTTTAAGGACTATTTCCTTCAAGCTCAATATCTTTCTTGTTTACCATTAAGTTTATCAATGCTGGATAACAAATACATCTACCGCAGTCTGAATATAAGACCAAAATAAAATGAGTTTTAACTTGGGTGTGGTGCCTTGTTAACACTTGTTAACACTTTTAGTAGCTTCGATAGCTTATCTGGCATCTCTATTCTTAAAAATCGGATGGTTCTTGATCAACTTTAAAATAAAAGATGTTACTTTAATCAGAAATTATTATCTTGAATAACCTTGAATCCTTATTCTTCTTGGGTACAATATAAAGCTCATACTCTTGTGCAATCAGATTGTATGTAGTTATTATAACATCAAATTTGGATAACTTTTTTCCACTTATCATGTTATATAAAACACTTAATTGACCCCTTTGACATTCAGTTTTAACTGCTCTCTCCCATTGTTGTGCTAAGGAAGCAGGGAAAACTGCCCCAGTTCTAATATTAGGAGCTGCAAACAGTTGCAAATATAATGCGCCTCGTCCAGAATGATACGTTCACAGTTTTATACAATGTCTTTAATCTTAATAAATAACTATGAACATACTTAGTGGCCCGTCACTAACGTCACTCGGATGTATATATGGGTCAACACAGTACAGCACCTAATGAGTTTGGGAAAATCATTTAGTCCGCCGCACATGCGCTTGGACCATAAAAATCAGCACGGGACAAAAACCTAATGAGTTGGGGAAAACCTATCAACCCGTCGAGAACTCGGAAGTCTCGAAGTTGCCCCGACACTCATCAGAGGGTTGTCCAATGAAACTCATCAAACAATCACCAATGACATCCTCCTACCTTGACCTACATACGCCTATGGAAAATTAGGCGGGTCATTGCCTTTAAGGACGTTCTCTTGAAAATCGATTTTGCCTAACTATTTCTATAACTTTGTATATAAGTTAATAAAGTTACCTTTTATTCATTTATGCAATAATAAATAGGGGTATCGATATTAAAATTTGAAATATTCGAAGTTAATGTTTCGACTTTTAACGTGGGAAACATAGGCTGAGCATGAAATAGGGACATGTATTCCTGTAATATGAATTGAGTTTTGCCTAAAAGTTTTTGAAAAAAAAAAAGGAATAGATATACAAAAAAATAATTAGGGCTTGCGATACTAACTTCAAAGATATAACTGTGTGAAAATCATAATTTGACGAATTTTTCGTTTGGTTATGAAAGGCTATATATAGTAATCTTCAAAACTTGGCAACGTCGCAGTCCTTCATATGTTGAGCATAGAATATAGGATAATAAGGCGTACAAAAACAATAAGTTATATTGAAGATAATAGTTCCTTTTATATATGTAGATTATCATAAATCAAAATAAAATATAAACATTAATTTTTTTACTAATGCAAAAATGAAATTCGTTTGTGGGACAAAAAAAATCGTGTAAATATAGAAAAATTGTGAACATTTATTTATATTAATTTTAATAACACTTATAAATATGTTTTTTAAATTGGTACATGCCAATAATAAAGAATAAATAAAAATTATTTCACCTTTTATAATAAAAAATAAAGATTATTAGAACATTTTAAATTTTGTTTTTTAAAAATTCTATTAATTTAGCTATAAATTTTTTATCTTTGGTAATTTTTACCTTCTCATTTTGATTATTTTCCGTAGACATTTCAGTAGTACCTTTTTCTCCTTCAGTTTTGTATTTATAAAATAGACATTTATACGTAATTTTATTCAAAGACAATTTTTTTAATATTCCAGTAGAGAGAACCTTATTCAATTCAGTTAGGAACTGCATATTCAGATTAATTATATTACTTTCTAATAGTGACCTATAACTTTCATTAAATGATGAATGATTTTGGAAATTTAGACAAATGTGTCTCATAATTAAATTTGATTACAAGCTTTTCTAAAATTGAAACATCAGTACAAGCATCATGGAAGTTTTGTAATTCATCCGGTTGCAAATAATCTGTTGCTAAACTTTCCAACTTGAATTGTCCTGGTCCCTTTCTTTCAACAAGTAATTTTTTAAACATTATCAAAGTATCTGAAAAGCCGGCAATCAAATTATTAAAATCATTAAGTATGTTATTGTTTACAATATGTCTCAAAAGTAAACGTGTATCGAAAGTAGCATTATGAGCTACGAGTAAACTTTTTTTATTTTCTGAACATATTTGCAGAAATTGATGAAAAACATGTAAAGAATCTTTAATCGTAAAACTTTCAAGTTGTTTATCACGAAGATACAATATGTTATTAATTTTATAAATACCAATAACTTGGCTTGCACTAGATGAAATGTTTTTAGTAGAATCAATATAAATATTAAAACTACGATCATTGTTTTTCGTAGCAATGTGAACAATATCAGAATCTCTACTCAACCCAGTTGTCTCTAGATCAAAATAAATTATATTTGAATCTATTTTTGGTACATTATCACAAGTTTTGTCAACTAGGCTTATAGCTACACCTATATCACAATTAGTATGATACATTAAACTTTCTCCCTTCTCCTTATTTTTTCTTAATATTTCTCTACTTTTTTTTAATTCCAGCCTTCGTAGTTTACTAGATTTTAGTACACTTTTTGCTTTCTTTACTTCTTTTTTCTTACTAGCCAAACTAACGAATTTACTTGTATATTTTCCTAAAGGTAAACGTACAGCTCCTTGTATATGTATCATGGATCTTTCACCATCGTTTTTTACGCAGACACTATCAGCAACTCTATAATCGCACGCAGCGCTTCTACTCAAGCACTTATTCTTAGGAGCTTTATGACACACAATATTATTAAAACTTTCGTTTGCTTGACTAGAAGCTGCCACGGAGAATTTATGTGCATTATTTTCATATATACTAAAAAATTGTACCAATTCATCGTACAAAGTTACATCTGATAATTGTATAATATGCTTTTCTTTTGGTTTGCACCAAGTCCGACAATTTTCATGTCGATTATATAAATGATCAGGTATCCGTTTTGAATCTTTGTCTAAATTATCACTATTACCCTTATTTTGGGCCACGGCGTAGCTAAAGCATTTTTTTATGTGTGCAATAACTCCTTTGCGATTTAGTTACTTATGTACATTAGACATTTTGTACAAATCATTTGAAAAATTCTTCATTAGATGATTTTTATCTGATAACTTATGATAATTTACTTCTAATTTATTCTTCCTAACTGCTGAAATCATTGAACTATCATCATCTCCTACAATGACTCGAACTTGTAAATTATGTTCTTGTAAAACGTTGCTATGATTAATCAATTGTACACCTAAACCTGCCTCCATTGCTTTGGCACCACCTTAAAAATTCAGACGACAGTCGTGATCGGTCTTCTCGAGCCCTAAGTCACATTTTCTACATTTTCGGTTTCTTGTGCTGTAATCAAGAACTTTACCAGGTAAGAATCCAATGATTGTACTATAACCATTGAGGCTATCATAACTTTTGCCGTTTCCACGCTTGCTCCAACTTGCATCAAATGATACAATAATATTAATTATTTTTCCTAATGCTAAATCAAAGGAAGTACTACTTAAAGTTAGTTAAAATTGAGTGAAGGCCAATACGTTTTTCATGAATAATATTATCTAGACTTAAGACATCATTGCAATCCTGACATCTCAAATTCTTTCCAAGCACCTTCAGTTCGACAATGCGTTTCCCTTCAACAGTTGCAGTTTCTCCTTCGTTTCCTCTCTTTTTTTTGCCTTCGACTCGATTGATGCAGCTAAACCATTTGCAATACGATCGAAGACTTTCCTTTTGATAAACCTACCACTTTTCAAACGTTTCATTTCAGACATTCTTTCTACTCTAATTATGTGTAACCTCTCTTTCGGTACGCTTTCGTGAAGTAAACAAACTTGCTCTGCAAACGACGTTGAAAATGCGACGATGCCAGATTTTGCGCCTGCACAAGCCAGGCGACGCGAGAAAAGAGTTTTCGACTTCTGCGTATGAAAGGCGGAGTTAAAACGCAAAAGGTTCTCAAATTTTTCATACCTCGAGTATAGAACAACTACATAGTGTCCCGTCACTTTAAGTTGAGTGCCACTGAAAAAGAGAACGTCCTTAATACATAAAATTGAAGGATCTTGTCATACATTTAGATGATGTATTATACAGGATGAATCAATACCATCGCATTTGGTATACACTATGAGATAGATCGCGAAATTCTAAGAATGACGTAACTTCCTAGTTTTTCGATCTGACAAGTAGTTTCCGAGATATTAATTGTTAAAAGTTTGTAAGATGAGGCAATCAGCGGGAGCTACAGCGGGCGGCAGAAACGGCGGAGAAAGATAGAAAGGAGAAGCACGATGAGGTGGGGAGGTGAGTGCACCTCCCCATCTACGGAGCGGCAGTGGCAGAGACATTTGAAGCGCTAACTCACGCTGCGACGCGTTTACTTATTTTAATATTTATTTGATAACAAATTTATCGAATTAAAAAATCAACTAAAGATCTACCATTAAAGAATTTACCATTAGAATTAACCATAAATTTTTATAATAAAAAAATGTGTTGTCGCTAACGTTTAAGGATCCAGAAAATTTAGAGAATCTACCAAAAGTGTAGAAATACACAGTTAATTTTAAAATTAATACACTAATCAAGACAGTAACTAATACTTAGGAATAAATGTACAAAAATAGTGATAAATAAACGATGCATAATAACTGAAATGCTGAAGCTTCCCTTACCGAAACCAACTACTGCCTAAACTACTGCCAGAACTACTGCTCGAACTACTGCCGGAACTACTTCCATACTATAGTTCTGCTAATGCCGAAACTACTGCCGTAACCATTATTGCGGCAGTAGTATTTTGGCAACTACAGAAAAACTACTGCCAAACTACAGGAAATTTTCGAAAAACGTTAATAAAAATTCAAATTTTCAAAATTATTTAATAATATTGATTTAGATTATTATTTTAAGGTCAATTGCACGCAATTTACAACGAAAATCACTTTAAAGAGTGTTTGAGAATGTAAAAACAAAGAACAATGTAAAGTTAGATCGAAGATTAATAAGACTTAAAATGGCTACTGTTAAAAATATCGATCTCGATATCTACCCGAAATTCCACTTGGATTTTAATGTTTTAAGGGGCTTTATTCCAGTGCGGATCCAGATAAGAATCCCAAAGTACTTGATTTTAACCACATAACCTTAAAACCATAAGCCAAATTCCAAAACCCTAAGTAGATGCCCCTCGAGTACTTAATTTTAAGCGCATAACCTCAGAGCCATAACCCAAAGCCCCAAACCCGGAGCAGATCACCCTCGGGGTCCTGATTTTAGGCCCATAACCTCAGAACCATAACCTAAAGCCCCAAACCCACAGCAGATCACCTTCGAGTACCCAATTTTAGGCCCATAACCGAAAGCCCCAAACCCGCAGCAGATCATCCTCGAGTGCCTAATTTTAAACCCGTAACCTCAACACCATAACCTAAAGCCCCAAACCCGGAGCAGATCACCCTAGAG
>UELU01104693.1:0-11806 GCA_900490025.1 Megastigmus dorsalis | reverse complement strand
GTTTACGTGAGAGACGAGTTGTCGAATTCTGCGCATAAAAGGCGGAGCTAAAACGCAAAGGGTTCTCAACTTTTTCGTACCTCGAGTATAGAATAACTACATGGCGCCCCGTTACTTTAGGTTGAGAGTCACTGACAAAGAGAACGTCCTTAAGTCGACTTTCTGCACATCGTCAAAATTGCTAACGTTATAGCATCTTCGAGGAAATAGATGTCTCACTTGCTTGCGCAAGTTGCAAGCATTTCGTCCTTCGACCCAATCAATCACATTTTCTCTATGACATTTTTTACGTGTAGCGAGTAAAATCTTATCTGCACCGGCGCACCGGCGGGGAAGTGCTAGGCAGGCCTCCCCACTCCGTCCGCCTTGCCGCTATAGCTCTAAGCTGATTGGCCCGCTTGGCTGATTTTCAATCGACGATTACTCAGTAATTAGTGGTCGCATCGAAAAATTTCTTAGTGATCTTTTGCTTAGAATTTTGCGCTCTATCCGATTCCATAGAGTGTGATATTCTGTTTATTAACAGCCTGTATATTAAACCGAGATTTGAGGTTCCTCTAAGATATCGAAATATTCTCTTTACTTCTTTCCAATCGTCTTCAGTTTCATCTAGTTGTCTCCTGGACAAGTAATTGACTGCGAAAGCTATGTCGGGTCTTGTCGCATTTGCTAAGTATAGCAAGCTTCCTATAGCTTCTCTATACGGTGCCTTGGCTTTTCCTCTTATTTCTTCTAGTTCTTTATTTGCCTTTAATTCTCGACTCTTAACCTGTCTCGTAACCATGGGTGATCTTTGAGCATTGCATTCTTTCATATTGAATCTTTCTAGAATCTTTTCAATATAGTCTGTTTATTTTAAACTTATAATTTTATTCTGTCTATCTCTCTTTATTTTCATTCCTCCTAGGAAGCTCTCTGGTTCTCCTAAGTCTTTCATATTAAATGCAAGACTTAATTTCCTCTTAATCTCTTCTAGTTTGAATTTGTGGTTGCCTGTTAATATTATATCGTCGACATACACGGAGAGAAAAAAAAACGCCAGATATACTGGGGCCTCATGTAGGTTTTACATTAGCTGCTCAAGTAAAGGCTGTTTAGTAACATTAACGTTTCTACTTAAGTAACGTTAACATGAGTATTCCGTTCCACTGACTCAAGCACGAGTCAGTGATACTAACCTTGTTCTGTAACGTAATGCTATTCGTTTGAATGACGGACACGCGTGTGATCAATTGAATCAAGAACTTGTGCAAAAGCGTTTATTTTAATAATTAATAAAACACTGAGTGAAAAGTGGATAATGGACGATTTTGTAAAATGAATTCTTAAGTCTTGGAACTTACAAAAATTCATTGAAAAATTCGAATGTAACTAAGTAGATAAGCTAGAAGGATTTTGGCTCAGGGAGGATTCTGGCTCCGGGAGGATTCTGGATCAGGGAGGATGCTGGCTCAGGAAGGATTCTAGCTCAGGGAAGATTCTGGCTCAGGGAGGATTCTGGCTCAGGGAGGATTCTGGCTTAGTGGGGATTCTGGCTCATGAGGCTTGCGCGAAAACCTGCGTGCACATGCAATTTTTTTTTGCTTTTAAAAGAGCAGATTAACATAAATATTTTGAATAATAATATTCAAACGTTTAAATATTTGGAGGCCCTGAAAAGGGCCGATTGTTAAATTGCTGTCAGAATCGACCAAGCTCATTGTTACGTTTCGTCTCTTTTTTTTTGTATTATTTCTCTTTTTATTTTTCTTCAATTAAATTTACTACAAAGATTTCTTTTCATTATAAAACATCCTCTCTTACTTCGAAGCTCGGCACACATGTGCACTGATATTTTTCTGGCATTGAAGTAAGGCAGAAACTTCAAGGCCAGAAAAGTATCCTATTGCACGTTGCCCGTGCAGGAATGCACAGCGATAGCGCTCCCCGAAACAAACTCATGTACCCAAGTGCTGTTGCTGTGCTCGGGCCTATCCCGTAAGAGAGAGAGAGAGAGCTACTCGGCAGTTTTCGGCGTCAAAGACAAATTACGCGTCGACGAGGACCGGGCCTCAGTCCTCAGTCCTCAGTCCTCAGTTAGAACTACAGCAAAACAGACGTGCCGGTCTACGTCGACTGTTTTTTTCTTTTTTCATCTAAACTCAGCGTACTTAAATTGTATCTAAGTGATTTCCAGCGAGAGCACCAGCTGTCTTTCTCTCTCTCTCTTGTAACCCGTTGAAGAGTGCGTCCACGGTTCCACATTATATATATATATAATCAATAAGGTAAGAACAAATTATTATAAATATAAGCGATATTCTTTAGTTTTGTTTTTAATCGTAATAGAGGAGCAGTGCGAGCGTGCCCTCTTATAGTATACTTTTGTTCCGATACCAAAAATACATATACATATATTTCTAACTCAGGGGCCGTGCGGGCGTCCCTTTTTCGAATAGTAACCAGGTAATAAACAATATACATATTTTTTTTGTAATTAAGTTCTAAACTATCTAAATAATTTTCATCTTGTAATTTACGTATACTAAATCCATTTTTGCTATATTTCATATACATATACATTGTTTGTTTTACTAATCCGTTTCTTTCAGTTCCCGGGCTTCTTTCCCGCAGTAAGTAATTGCAAGGATTGGTCAGCACCGATCGTTGCATCTACCGAAGAAGGACTGTACGGTCCGTCGAGCAAGTTGTAGGAACGGGAATAAAAGATTTAATTTTTTTTTGTCTTCTCTTTTTCTTTCAGCAAAATTTTAATAAACCAAAATTTTTTTTCGCTACTTTTTAATAAAAATTTTTATACTTTAAACAAACAATTTCATTAATAAATAATTAAACTTTTATAGACAAATTAGATCCGCCCAACTATAAATATTTGAGTAATCCAATAAAACCTCAACTTTTTTATTAATTAATTATTTAACTTATTGATAATTTTTTTGCATGTGTAAAATTCCCCTTTTTGTGTTCACGTTATTTAAGATTAATATTTCTTTATTCTTGAAGTATTGAATTTTCTAAAACTTCTGTATTATTTCAATTTTGGCAACTTATTTTGTTTAAATTTTGAAATTAATAATATCTGGTTTATTAATAACTTATTTGAATAATTAATAACTAAATCGCATTTTCCCTTTTCGCTCATTGTGTTTTAAAATTTTTTATACATACCATTATTTAACAAATTGAATCAACCAAATATTCTATAATGTAAAAATAAAAAGAAAACTTAACCAAAATAAATTTTAAAACATTCTTGCTCCTTTCTTCAACATTACATTCAACTACTAAAATCTACCAAATTTTCTTAAAATTTTTTTTTTCTCTAAAAAAAAATTGTCCAAATTTTTGTAATAAAATTAATTCCGCTTTAATAGAATTATCCCGACTAAATAATAATCGCCTTAGATAAATAGACTCTATTAAGTTCAATTACTTATAAGACCCACTATAATTTTACAATTCGCTACCCTAAAACAAAAACGAAGTATCGCTTAACAATAAATCCCGTGTCAACGTCAATTCAAAAGTCAAACGCAAATTCAAAAGACCCCATTTGCAAATCCCCCAGCAAATCTTAACAACATAAAAATGGCAAACAATAACGACCAAGTAAACGGCGGCAACCCCAACCGCACCTTAGCCGTCTACGCCACAACGGCAATGCTCAGTGCAATGACGGCCAATTTCGCCCTCCAAAATGTCTTAGTGGGACTCAGAGAATTTGATGGGTATAACATGCCCTTGAAAGACTTCATCCAAGACATTCGCAATGGAACTATATATATACCAGCAGACCAACAAGATCTATATATACAAGCAGTGCTCTCCAAATTAAAGGGTTTCACTCGTGACTGTACTTATGGGAAATCCTTTCCCACGGTGGACGCCTTAATCAAGACACTTAAGGACAGATTCTCACCTGGGAAAGATTTCAACTATTACAGCGAAAAAATTCACCAGTTACGGATGAGACAAGGTGAAACCATCGGTGATTTCTACGATCACCTAAGTGTCTTATTATCGGGAGCAAAAAGTGCCCTCAAGGAAGAATTGGGAAACCAATTCTCAGAACAAGTAAGTGCTGCCTACACAAAATGCGGCATTAAAAATTTTTGTGAAACGTCTTCCTGCCGATATTAGTATGAGCATCAATTCCCAAAAACCAGATAACCTGGAAGCCGCATACAAAGAAGCAGTGGAATGCCAGAGAGAGAAAGGCGATATCCCCGATACCCGATACCGTTACGACTACGGTCGCGAACGTAATGATGATGATTACTATACACCATGACAAAGTTATCGACCAGTACCAAGAGGGGCCTGGAACACCTCCAATCGACCACCAATTGCGCACCTCGACGTTGTTACACCCAAAATCTCTAACAATCCTGGATACCAATACTATTACCAAGACCCTCAACAATATTCATCGAATACGCATTACTTTGAAAACGAACCAATAGCCCAAAATTTCCAACACTACGATGAATACTCACCAACAGAATATAATTAGAATGATTTGCAATATTATGATTCTCATAGCATCAACGATCTATGGCCCGAAACCACCCTCCCCGTCACTGTCGGAATCACTAACGCGCAGCGTCCTTACCAAACCCCAGGTTCATATAATTATAATAATCGAATCTACAATACTTATACAAAGGGAGATCATCCTATCCCGTATTTTAACCAAACTTACGGTCAAATCTACAATTACCCAAACACGATGATCTATAATCAGAGCGGACCACGTCAGCGCGCCAACTATCAATTACCGCCTATGACTCCCCAATACCGAAATCAATGGCCAACTAATAATTGGGACAGAGATGCAAGACCTCTCTTCCAACCGAGATACAATAACCCAAGACAAGGTGATTTCCCAAGGATCTACAACCCCCGTACAGGAATGCACGAACTACAAGGACGATCCCCAATGAACCTTCAACCCATAAACGGCGCATCGATCGCCCCACACCACGCAACCAACGAAGGAAAATTTAATAATACCGGAAAGGAATCGTTCCGCCCTAACCCAAACTATCGTATACCGGAGGATTCTTTAAACTCCCAACCGGCTCGCCCCCTTGTGACGGCGAGCCAGTACCACCCCCATGTCACAGACACCCAAAATCCACATACTGAAGAAGGGCGAAGAAGCGTCGTTGTCGCTTCATGTAAAGGATCTCACAATCTAAACGATCTGGACGATATCGATGAAGACCCAACCCGTGTCAGACTACGTATAACCGAAGGTTCGAAACCATATCTCCTCTTCATGATCGATAACGGTTCCTCAGTGAACATAATAAAAAAGAGTGCTGTGGATCAGGATCTATTAGTCGACATCACCAAAGCCATACCGCTGACTGGTATCGGCCAAGGCTCTATAAACAGTGGAGGAACAATGCAATTGACTATCAGGGGCAAACCCACGCCATTCCATATAGTCTCAAACAAATTTCCGATTGACGAGGATGGTATATTAGGTCGCGGCTACCTAAAAAGGGAAAGTGCCGTAATATCCTATTATAACAACGCACTCGTCGTCGAAAGCGACGTAATGAACCCAATACCTTTCATCAAGAAGGAAGATATTGCACCCGGGGAAATACTAAACATTTACCTAACAGAGAAGGTTCACCCCAAACAAGAAACTCCCAAAAACCCAATATTAGGGCGAGTTTCTGTAACCATACCGGCTAGAACCCGGCAAATAATTCGAATAAACCTTGTAAAAACAAATTTACAAGAAGGTTACTTGCCAAAAATCAACGTTGGAAACGAAAATGTTTATTTGGGTGAAGGAATAGTCAGCAATACCGACCAAGCTTGTAAAATATGGGCGATAAATACAGAAGAGGAAGAAATAACGCTCGAAATTAACCCACAGGAAATCATACCCTTCCATCTCGCCCATGACGACTATAATTTCGACTCGGATGATGAAACCGAGATCGAAGTTCCACCTATCACCGACGAGACAAAAAGGATAACAGAATTAAAGAAATTAATAAAATGCGAACACATGAGCGCAGAAGAATTACAACACGTAGATAAAATTTTAGAAGATTACCACGATGTTTTTCTACTCCCTGGAGACCCGCTACCCTGTACGCACAAGGTAAAGCATATGATACCCACAGAAAACGAACTCCCTATTAACACGAAGCAATATCGCTATCCCCCAGTACACAAAGAGTTCATAACAACCCAAATAGATAAATACCTTAAAGAAGGAGTAATAAAACCCTCCTATTCACCCTCAAACTCCCCTCTCTGGATCGTATCAAAAAAACCAGACAGTAACGGCCAAATTAAATGGTGTATGGTAATAGACTTCAGGGACCTCAATACCAAAACTATCGACGATGCATACCCAATACCAAACATAGCAGATATCCTCGATCAACTAGGGAATTCGGTATATTTTTCAGCCTTCGATTTAGCGATGGGCTTCCACCAAATTCCCATGGATCCCAAAGATGTCTGGAAAACTGCCTTTTCAACTCCAAATGGACACTATGAATATACCAGAATGCCCTTTGGATTGAAAAATGCACCAGCTACCTTCCAACGTCTCATGGATCAAGTATTGAGAGGACTTCCAAATGTAGAGATACTAATCTACCTCGATGACATAATAATCTATGCCAAAAGCCTCTGCGAACATGACAAAAAGACCAGAAAATTGTTAGATCACCTCAGAGAAGCGCGTCTAGTCCTTCAACCGGACAAGGTCGAATTTCTCAGAAGAGAAGTAGCCTATCTTGGACATATTGTCAGCGAGAGAGGAGTTGAACCTAACCCCGCCAAAATTTCAGCAATAAAAAATTACCCGAAACCCAAAAACCCCAAAAATATAAGACAATTCCTAGGTTTGTAGGATACTATCGAAGGTTCATACAGGATCTTTCAAAAATAGCCCAACCTCTAACAGACCTAACAAAGAAGGAAAAAGACTTTGTTTCGGGTCCAAAACAAGACGAAAGTTTCGATACCCTTAAAGAAGCATTATGCACTGCGCCAATTCTAAAATTCCCCGACTTCTCGAAGGCCTTTACCCTTACAACCGATGCATCGGACTATGCCATTGGAGCCGTTCTAAGCCAAGAAACCGACGGCTTTGATCACCCCGACGCGTACCTATCGAGAATGCTCAGCTCCGCCGAGAAAAATTATGCAACCACCGAAAAAGAATGCCTCGCAGCCCTATACGGCATGAAATGGTTTGAGCCATACCTCTTATGCCGCAAATTCACCCTAGTGGCGGATCACGAGCCATTAACGTGTTTGCACAACCGAAAAGACCCCGGACAAAGACTGATGCGTTGGATGTTAAGTTCGCAAACTACCAATATACCTTTAGGTACACGCCAGGCAAACTAAACTGTAACACCGACGCTTTATCGAGAAATCCGAACCCACCAGAAGAGAAACTATCAGAGAACCAAATAAACCAAACTCTTCCACAAATAAAAATATTAACACTACGTCGTAAATCATCAAAAGAAACCGAAAAAGTGGAAGAAACCCCTATCTCCAAACCAAAAGGCGATAAACTCACCCTCCCTCCGTTTAGACCACGATCTCACACAACAAGCGAGACAATGGAAAAACGCCCGCGCGGACGACCGATAGGGGCGAAGACACAAAAAACGGCCCCCCCCTATCGACCACAGTGTCATTGCTGCGAGAATAAGAGCGAGAATCAAGAAATATAACGATAAACAAAACCCACAAACCTCAATCTCGCCCATCCCGCGTACACCTTCATTCGCAAACCCATCACTTTCAAACCACAGACAACCAAAGACCCAGTAATACCTAGTATATCAATAAACGACAGCGATCATACGTCAATGATCACATTGCCAACCAATACTAGAAAATCAATGTTCTCCTTAACTGAAATCGGAGAATCTGACGACAACAGACCCCCACTTTATGATCCTATAACAAGTGGACTCAGAATAGAACCGACCTCCAGCGGAAACGAGTCTAACACACAGGATTCACTGTAATCGGATTCCCCATCGATAGAGATACATAAAGAAATCGAAATAACCCCAGTCAATAGTGGAACCGACGATGATGCGTTCACATCGGACACAACGACTGAACCCTCAGCTCCTACACACTACGAGACGACAGCAGAACCTCATTCAATAACTCGCGATGAATGGAATGAATCAAATATGCGCAAAACACTACATCGGGAAATAAAGAGCCGACGATCAACTCGAAAGGAAACTACGAGACAGATTCAATAAAACGGGTCACTGGTATTTCCGAGATCGCCCAGAAGAACCATCGCCCAAACCATTACCAGCATATTACTCGGAAGGTAGCCAACCCATACCAGAACACAGAGAAGAGTTAGATAAAAAACTGGGAACAGGAGACCAAAAGTCAAGAGATACTGTCCTAGCCCAAAGAGCACGTGCACTTTTGGATCAGGCCTCCTTGGCTTTGCAGCCTTCCCAGGGAAGGCTGCATTCTCCTAAGAGGGGGAGGGAGCACCCGAAAAGACAAAAATCTCACCTTTTCAGCCGCAAATAGCGCCTACAAATACCCAGGAATAACCCAGCGGAGACGAAACTGATTCAGAATCTTCAGACAAAGACGAAATTTCCGAAATTACCGCGACAACTAGAACCCGAACCCAACCCAACCCAACCCAACCCGAATGATGTCGACAATTCCCACAATACAACCCATTCCACCCGCTGCTGGAAGCACGCCCCTCAAGCAAGACACGAATAAAATACCCTACAAAAACCTCCTAGAAGTCCCCGAGGCAATAAAGGAAGAGACATCAGACCCAGTGGTGTTGAATTTCTCACAAACCGCAATATCTAACATACCAATATTTTTTCCTCTACCCATAAGACAAGGCTATCGCAGGGCAACACAAATAGAGACGAATGAAACAACCGACAGTCAAACAGATTCGTCCAACCTCAGAATCCCAGTACCCCTGCTTCGAAACAATGTCACGACCTCACGGCAGTGCCTTACGTACAAGCGTGACAACCTTGTACATTTCATGACAAGTTACGGCGAACAAACCGCCCCGACCATGAAGCTACTGTATGAACTAGGAGCAATAGACCCAAGGGCCCTAAAAACTAAGAAACCCAAGATAGGCCAAGTGCTAGTGACCCCCTACAAAAATCGTCATATTATTTCATTGGTAGTGAAAAATAAACATTACGCCACACTACAAATAAGCGACGTAAAACTTGCCCTAAGAAACCTCAAGGATGTCTTACAGAAACGAAAAGAAACTTCGTTTCGAATCTCCCGTACCGGAGATCTCACGGACCCTCTGGAACCTGGGGTGATGACAGAATTAATCATCAACCTCTTCGAAAATTCTACGATCTCAGTAACTATATGTTATGGAACTACAACCCTACCTTCTATAGGAGAAAGAGAACCTATAATACAAACCCACCATACCAGCCTAGTGGGCGGTCATAAGGGAATTAACCAAACGTATCAGAAGATTCGTGAAAGGTACTACTGGTCTGGGATGAGAAATGACGTCTTAAATTTCGTGCGGAAGTGCCCCACATGTCAGGAAAGAAAAATAGAGCGCGCCAAAACTCGAGAACCCATGATTCTGACTGATACTCCAATCGAAGCATTCGATAAAATATCAATAGATACCGTGGGTAAACTCCGCATAACACCAGATGGTAACCAACATATATTAACCATACAATGCAATCTAACCAAGTACCTGATTGCCATCCCCATACCCAATCTACGCACCTCCACCGTAGCAGACGCACTAGTCAGACACCGTATCTGTCAATTCGGAGCACCCCGAGCCATCTTGTCAGATAGAGGAACGAGCTTTTTGTCTGAAGTGGTGGAAAGTATGCTAAAGCTTTTTAAGGTACACCACCTGACTACATCGGCGAACCACCCTCAGACTAACGGGTCACTCGAAAGGAGCCACGCACCTCTCATGGATTTCCTAAGGAGCTATTCAGAGACCTATGACGACTGGGATCGTCTAACCCCTTTCGCCACCTTCACCTATAACACCATTCGGCCACAAATTTTACGCCGTTTGAACTCGTGTACGGTCGAGTAGCCCGTTTTCCCATGAGAATACCCCCCGACGAAAAAATTAGGACTTATAACCTCTACCTCCAAGACCTAATTAACAGATTTTCAGAGATGAGAATCATGGCCGGCGAAAGACAAATCTGATGCAAAGAAACGAGTAAAGAACGATACGACCAGCAAACCAAAACATTTACCGGTAAAGTTGGTAATTACGCCTGGGTATTAAATGAACCTCGAACCCATAAATTCGATAGTTATTACAAGGATCCTCTTAAAATTGTAGGAATACTTACGAAAAATAACATAATATTAGAACTACCCAACGGGAAACGCATTCGCAAACACGCGGATAAACTCAAACCGGTCCCCCCTTAGGTTAAGTTATAATCGGATAAGCTGTTTCAGGTACGACGATGCACGAGGCGGTATCAATCCTCATTCTTTTCTCCGCTATATGCACCACCCTAGGCAAACTAACCCAGACCCATGAATTAGAACCCATAGGACACAATCCCGGCATCTACTACGAGAGAATCAATACTGTCCGATTCAAAAGAAGCGTTTGGCAAGTGGCAATCGTCTTGGAAGTAGATAGCTTCCTGAAAGCACACGGGCCCATATCCAGTTTCAAAACATCGAAACGCAAATGCAAAGTTCTTCTCCCAGAAGGAGAATGCCACCTCGCACTGGGAACGGATTTAGTTACTCTAAAACACGTTCAACTACAGACACTCCACGATCAAGTCAGAGAGATCCTAGAAACCATACGGAAAACCCAGAATGACTAACCTGCTAGACTACCCAGTATAAGGCAGAAACGCATGGCACCCTTAGGCATTGTCGGCAGCGTAATCAAAAGCCTTTTCGGATTAATAACTTCCGACGATGCAGACCTTATAAATAAAAATATTGATCGACTCTTTAAGGACCAAAGATCGCTAGTACACTTAGTCGAAGAGTAATCCCACCTTGTCGAGGCCAATTTACGAGAACTCTACAATATCACTCGAACCCACGAGGCGCATATTCGAAGACTGGAAGAGGTGATCCACCAATACGTGAATGTCCTTAAAAAGGAAGAGGAAAAACTCAAGTTCACACTACAGATCACGATCTACACCAGACAGATAGGAGCTCAACTGGATCATCTCATTCACAGCACACAGTCATTTCTGGACATTTTAATATACCTTACGCGAGGACAAATTCACCCTTCCCTTCTTACCCGGAACATACTCCAACAGCTCAGACAAAATATAAATCGAGTAACTACAGATCTAGATTTCCCTGCGCCCATAGAACATTTAAGGCCAGAGGAAATAAGTACCATCTCCAAAGTAGACGGTATCCGAAAAGGAGATAAGGTCTTAGCTGTACTACATATACCACTCGTAGATAAGACAACATACCATATGTACCGACTGCACCCGCTAGGCATAGCACAGAACACCACAAATAGTATCGCCTACATCAAACCCTCGCACCCTTACTTAAGCGTAAGTACTGACCATCAAGCATATACGAAGATGAGTTTCGAGTCTTGGAACCAATGTCAAACCACGCACTATGGCCAAATATGTCCAATAGAACAGCCACTGCGAGACGTAGCTGAACCAGCAGAATGTGAAATTGCCATGCTACTTCTACCGAACCCCCAGATATTACCCTCTTGCAATATCTACCTCAAACTTAAAACCGACACCCAATGGATATACCTAAC
>UELU01104682.1:0-12802 GCA_900490025.1 Megastigmus dorsalis | reverse complement strand
GTTCTGAATCATCCTGACTCACCCGAAAAAATGAAAAAAGCTATTTGGGCCACATTCTACCATAGAAGCTCGACCGACGAAAATCCACAGCACCAATACTGCCCAGACAATTCTTAGTGTAAGTATCGTTTAGCAGCAGCACAGAATAAACTGAGTACTTTTAAGCATCTCCCCGCTTTTGACAACGATACTCAAGCAGTACTTAAACCAATTTATGAAGACCTCACTAGTGAAGATTTATTAGAAAGATGCACTGGCACAAACACTCAGAACAATAATGAAAGTTTTAATTCTTGTGTTTGGGCCATGGCTCCAAAACACACTTTTTGTGGAAAAAAAATCGTTGAAATAGCAGCTTATACAGCAGCATGCACTTTTAATGAAGGCTTCAGTACAGTATTAAAAATAATGAGTGTTATGAGCGTAACAATAGGCAGTGAGGCTCAAAAACACGCTGAGAAAGTCAATGCAACGCGCATGCGGGAAGCCGAACGGGTTGCTTCTCAGGCTTCAAAAGAAAGCAGGGTGGCCCGCAGAAACGCTAGAATACGAGAAAATGATGCGTACGAGGAAGCTGAAGGAGTTATATATGGAGCTGGCATCGCTGATTGAGTGTAAGACACTTTTTTTCTCAAATTTTCATAAAAAAAAACTTTGAACGCGTTTTTCTCGAAACAACGCTTTTCAACTCTATCGAAACGATTTAAAAAAAACTACTGCACTGATTCAGTTGAAATTTGAACAGCTTACTCCTGATATATGTTCTTTTTGTATGATCTAGGATTATAACGATCAATAAATTTTTCAAAAAGTTATAAACAATTTATGTTGCAAAAAAAGAGCCAAAAAATTCAAAAGTCCGCCATTTTGTTTTTTTCCGGTAAAAATGAAATATCCTAGATTATGCAATAGCCACAACTATAAGTTTTAAGAATCTATTTAGTTTTTTGATTTCAGATGATCCGTTAGTGAGATATCGTGTCGACAGTCAAACAAAAGAACATTTTGTCAAGAAAAATCCGTAAAAAAAAAAAATTTTTATATCTTCAAAATGTGTATTTTAATATGTAAAAAGTTTGAACAATAAAGATTATTTTTTGTATGAAATGAACATTATTGAATAAATAGGGCAAATCCACCGCAAACCTGCCTTAAGTGTTTGTTTATATAAACATACAGTAGCTAATGGGTTGTTTATACAAACAAGTACTTAAGGTTGTATAGGCTATATAGTCGAAATGATGACACACAATTGAAAATTTGTAAATAAGTAGATTTTAACAATACAAGATCACCCACAAAATTTTAGAAGGATTGATTAGCTCGTTTAAAAGTTATTAATAAGTATAAATTTCAATTTAACATGCGAGGTATACCTATATCTATCAATTTAATACAAAAATTCACATACAATCATGAAAAAACTAAGGAAAAAATAATGTCAAGTACTTGAAATTTTGTATAACAATAACTAATTATACTTTAAACATGTATCAACGATAAAAAATGTATGTCATTAGCTATAAATGAAACAACTCAGAATTAACATAGTAGAAAAGGGCAAATTTGCAGCCAAAAGTTTGTAAAATGAATCTTCATTTAGTCAGAAAATACTTTAAAACACATTTAAATCAATTTTAACCGATTCCGATCTTCAATACTAGTATAGCTCTGTATAAAAATATATTTTCAAATCATAAAAGCTTAATTTTTAAATTTCACTAACTTTTGGATTTGATGGTATAGCCTATACAACCTTAAGATAAAATTAATTAGTTTTTTATTTACATAAACAGTATCTGTTGGGATTTTGTATACAAAGAAGACATAGACCCGATGCCTCAGAGTTGTGCGACTTTTTTTTTCAGCATAACAGATGCGGATATCCTCAAATATTTTTCATTGTAAGTATGTGTTTATGATCTAGCTGCTATGTCTCAATGGGCACGCCTGTTGTGAGAGAGGTCGGTGACCTATACTTGCCCGACCTTTTTTTTTCACGTTACAGATGTGACCATTTACTCCATCACTGTCCTTTAGCATGGTGCACGACATTAGGTTAATGGCAGCCATTTAAAAAAAGGGTTAAGTGTCAGTCTACTCTAATCTTAAGTGTTTCTTTATATAAATATACAGTAGCTTAATGGAGTATTTATATAAAAAAGTACTTAAGATAAAACTAATTAATTTTTTATCTACATAAACAGTAGCTATAGGATTCTGTATACAAAGAAGTCATAGACCCTCAGAGTTGTACGACATTTCAGCATAACTGATGCGGCTATCTTCAAGTATTTTTCAAAGTAAGTATGTGTTTATGACCGAGACGCCCCAGTCCCTGTTGTGAGAGAGGTCAGTGACCTGTATTTGTGAGACCTTTTTTTTCTACTACTCCATAACAGTCCCTTTACTACGCTAATTTTTTTATCATATGTATATATATATAAGAAGACGCTTGTGTGAAGGATTATTGGTAGGATTGGCAAGTACGGTTATTGAAATAAATATATATTTAATTATAATGATTATATTTTATTGAATTTCCATTTTATCTTCAGTATTATTTTGTTGCATATAATAGTTAGTTTCCGTAGTGCGATATACATACGGCAAGAAATATTCGCTTATTTCTAACATTTGAAATCAAATATATTCTGTTCTATATTATTTAACATTTTTTCATCAATATAATTATTAATATCGTTGCTATAAAGAGCATAATATTGTTCGAAACCGCTAGGGTTTTTATATATTTTATTAAACTTTTCTGGATCTTGTACACTAACTTTTTCTATATAGTCCACTGCAAGATCGTAAATACGAGTTGCTTTTCAAGCTGCTCTAGTCGCTCATTTATAATCGGTGACACTTATTTTAAACCCTCGAATGTCACTTGTTGTAGGCAGGTATACAATGGTTTGAAGAAAACTTCTAACTTTCTCCTTCTAGACGTCTCTCTCTCGTTATTTTTCTCTTTCATTAGCTGCTGAAATGCTGGCTTCTTCTCGATCAGCACCGATTTGGAATTGTAGGACGTTTGGAATATGAGATCGTGATACGCCATCTACATTTTGTTAGGTTGACCATATTCATGTTGAAATCTGTATGAATCTTGAAAATAGCTATTGATGGTATCAAAGTGGTCTCTGAGCTGGCCCCAGGTGTTTTTGTCAAATTCTCCCTTGTCGTATGTCAGCCCAACAGTCACTCTCTACGAATTTGATTTGTTCAATGCGTAGGTCGTACTCAGCAATAAGTAGGGGAGCCTGGTGTCTCTATGAGGCGCATAATCATCACGTATTTTAACTACTTATTCAGCCATTTCAAAACTAAAAATTTACTATA
Organism: Megastigmus dorsalis; assembly: GCA_900490025.1. Lineage (NCBI taxonomy): Eukaryota > Metazoa > Arthropoda > Insecta > Hymenoptera > Megastigmidae > Megastigmus > Megastigmus dorsalis. The sequence goes on along the minus strand of UELU01104682.1, from coordinate 9,457 downwards.
CACACAACGATACTGCTCGGATGCTTTTTAACAGAGAACTGAGATTGTTGTGCGCTGCGCAAGCGCTTTATATAGAATGCAAAACTCTAACCCCCACCACTCAGAATGGGGTACGTAATAGTCGTGTTGGGGAGTGTTTTTAACTAGCGCGACTTAACTTATGAAACAAAAATATTTAAACTGACAAAGATCTTTCTATCGGTCTTACAGTCTAATCGATATTCATGGGCAATCAGATTGCCCTTGTTTACAATCACCCCCAATACGTTTAAAAATATTTAAACATAACAAAACGCATAAGCCCTTGTATGAATATTTCTTTGTACATTTACTTGGAATGTCTAGACGTATTACATTTCACTGATTAAGTTTAATATTTTCTCTCTCTTTACAATGCTGTCTATTGTATAACTATATAATATTACGATAACAGAGCTATAAATCACTTTTGAGTACGCCTATATAATCAATGGAAGGGAGGAAGGTAGGTTTAAAAACAAAATACACATTTTCAACTAAGATTTATTTATTCATTTTTTGTTACACAAATTTTAAAAAATATAGTATACAATTTTTATAAGTATAAAATATTTTTGACATACATGATTAATTACATAAACTAGATTCCTACCGCGTTCATAGAGATTAACTACCGCGCGCAACCACCGACGTAATAAGTATGCTTGATTTAAACTGCACACACTCCTTTCAATACCAAACCGTGAACTATGTGATATACATGTAAATATACTTTTGTATTTTCTCCTCAATTCGTCAAAACTTGGTGAATATATTGTCTCCAGGTTCACAATTTCTCGTCCCATGACAGATTCTAGATAATTTACTTTATCCGCCCCACTCGCGTGAATTCTCGATGCTCTTTTAGCTATTTTTCGCAGTTGCAGCTGTACTTGTTCAACTGTAATATCTCCTTCTATCCACTGCAGACCGTGTACAAAATGAGAAGTATACTGATTACTGTGTTTTATTTCCTCGGGCAGTTCATCAAATTCGAGCGGCGATTTAATAATCCAATGTCCAAGAGATATTTCTCTCATTAAATTAACTATAGCAATTCCTTTTGGGAAAAAATGATTATTCCAGTCTCTGAAACCGTGAATATCTATTACATAATCTATGATTGAGACTACTCTCGAAAGTGTTTCAACGAATACTGACAGTATTGAGCACTCTGCAGCCTCTTTTTGTAGGCTCTCCCCACGACTTATGCGTTAAAGGCAGTTATGATTTGTCGACTTGAATCGATTTCGAGAACGTTATTGTACTCAACATAAAGTATACAGTTTATAGTTGATGTCAGAGCCTGATCAAATTTCACTTCTATACGTACACTACCATGTTTTACGAGATTCCAATGCATAGCCGAATTAGCAGCTAGATCGGGCGTCAGATCGAATGCGGAAAGACAATATCCTCGGTTATAGTCTGAACGTGGGATGTTAATGGATTCTTTGAGAAAATGTATACCAAAGCCTGAAAGTAGGGTGAGGTAAACCTCGATAAAGGATGGGTTTGACCGTCAAATTTAGGCTGAATTGGTTTACTGGGTACCTGCACACCGTCCACGTAAAGCGAGAGATGATTTATGTAGTAATGCTGAAAATTGAAAGGATTATATCTGCGATTGCCATTGAACGCTTTATTATCGACAAAACCGATTATGATTCTCTTAGGTAATTGTCCAAGTATAACATTATCCAGAGTATCACCACGAATACCGCTATGCATAGTAAATGATGTTACTTCTAAGCGACTGATTGGCTGTTTAGCTGTATCTTTTGTCATAGTATTGCCACGGCATATAATTAATGATGCTTCTTTGATCTGCACAGTAAATTTATCGTTATCAGCACGGTCCATTAAACAAAAAGCATCCTTACTTCGAACTAAGCGCAGTCATAGCTCGACACCGTCGAGTAAAAATTTTTTCTGATTAAATACATCGCAATGTAAATGTCCAGGAAGATCAACAGATTTTCCTCATATTGTAAAATATTATCTATTTAATAAGCCTATATTGCCCTTAGCATCGGTGCGGGGACATCAGGTAGAGATTCCATGTTGCCAGCGGTATCCAGGTACCAGAGCGAACTTGTCAAGTGGGAAGCCGTAGTATCGGCCGAGTAATTTAGTAAAGTCTCGATATATGCTCTATACGGATAGGCATTATTAGGTGGTGAGACAATTTTCTAATTGAAAAACGCATCGACCTGATTAAATAACGAGTGTAGAAAGCTGTTGACGCCGGCCACTTTACCGTTTTCCACATCGTCGGTCGCGACATTTGGTAAAATTTGTACTTTTAGACTGAGCATAGTATGCGCAAGATCTAGATACTCCTCGCCTCTAACTACGAACTCTAACGGGCCATCATCGCTTAGAGAAGATACAGGTTTATAATGAATGAATTGAGAGCTCTCTAAAGATGTCTGCATTGTTGGTTATGTGAATAAATCTAATTCGGATTTCGTGCATTCGCACGAATTAGAGTATCGAAAAACCATTATTATTAATATTTAGGTCCAAAAATATCAGTTACACTACGTAAAGATTGTTTTTTCTTGCTGCTATTCTTTTACGCCCGCGCTTACTTACAACGTTTGTACGGCTCTTCTTCTTATAGTGTTTTCGACTGTGCACTGCTGAGCGTTTCTTGACGGACTAACGCTTTCGTTTTTTACTGCTTCGTTTATATCCTGATCCTTTCATTATTTCTGAAATTTTCTTCAGTGCTTTCCTTTTCAGATTTTCTCCCGATTCTCACGCTCGTCTGCGTACAGTCTGCTTAAAAGTAGTCCCGCTGTTGCCAATGTCATCCAACACATGTACGCCCGTTCTAATAGCCTCTTTACCAACTGCTTTAACACCACTGGTAACATAAGGTAGTACTTTACCAAAAAGACTACTGAGAAAACTGCCTATACGATGTCCGCGTTGATAAGCAGATCCAGAAAACACTCGTTTCACTCCACCGCCGCCAATCTGATCTGTGTAATAAGCTGCGTAATGAACCATTCTTTGGTAAATTTTTTTCCTAGTGAAACGTTTAAAGTGAAGTTTAACAGTCAACGTTCCGTGCTCAAATGGTCTATATTTTCCATGCTGATCTCTTATATCTATAATAACATTCTGCAGTGTATTATTCAATAGAGGTATGTAATTGATTGGTGAGAAATGTTTTACCATAGTGGGCCCTAATCTGTATTTTGTGCTGTCGAAACAGACTATACGAAGAAGTGCGGCTTGTAAGTAATACTATATAGGGTAGACATATATATGCATATATGTAGAGCTGATCGGTTATAGCCCGTGCCAGAGAGGCAGGTCTGTCACCAGTGACCGTAAAACCTTTGGACTCTTGACCGCGCGGCGAGTTTATCGAGATATTATTTGTGAGTCTGTAGGCCTCTTTCTTGAAATCGAATATTCGTGTGATTTTCTCATTAAAATGTACGTAATGAGCATACGGGTACTCGCACACTCTATGGATGGTGTAAAAATCTTTTTTCTTCTTCGATGGATCAATCTGTAAATGCTTATTAAACTCATTAGTATGATTTATGGCATGAGCTAAATGTCTAATATTTTCCTACACTCCAGAGGGGAAAGAATAGTCATAATACGTAGCGCCTTCTGGATCCTGCGGCGTTGGTCTTTCCGCTATAGTACCCATTGAATATAATTGCTCTCATGTTCTTGTATCTGCAGCATCGAGCATGGAATTGGAATTTCAGTTAATCCAACACTCCAGCTTCCCTGTTATCTGATTTTGTGAGATAAATGCGTGGTAAAACAACCTGTTGTATTATCTGGATAGTATAACATACTACTGTCACTAGGTAGCACCAGATAAAAATCATCATCATCGATATTGACGCTCAGATCGATGTAATCTTGTCTGCCTTATCCAAGAGTTAAACTTTTCAGGATAACCGTACCACTTTACTAAGACCTCTTTCATATTTTCACGCCCCTTGCTCTTAATTACACGTTCAATTTTAAATTCAGAATTCTCTGTTAAGCGTTTAAGGCTGACTTGCACTAATTCTTCAGTATAAAAAAATCCATCCCCAAAGTACTTATATTTGTTGAACTTTTTCTCTTTGCGGCCCGACGTTTAACTGGCCTTAATCCTTGTATGAATTTCAGCACTCGTTCATTACCGACCAAGTTCATAGGTGTCTCGATCCCTGCAATGAATTTAGCAATTTCGGCTCTACCCGTCAGTTCTACATTACTTTTTTTATTTCTCAGGATATCGTTCACAAGTTCTACAATATTTGAATGTGGTATTACTTTACCATCCAGTGTAACAGTTCCTGAAATATCCCATTTCAAACGGTGAGTATCCACAGCATTCCAGTGTTTCAACAATAAAATTCCTTTTCTCTTATATGTTTTGGGCAGAGTATTGAATATTATCTCTTCGGAAATTATCGTTAATGCGACCTCTTTAATTTCCTGCTCCAATTCGTTTATACCATCATCGCGTTCTATTTTTTCAAATGAAGATATCTACGTAAAATCTGTAAACAGCACGATTAAGCGCTTCCGCGCCGCGTTTGGAGAGTTGACGTGAAATGCCTCATATATAAAAAGTTTCCTTTCCAGTGGACTAAAGTTTGACGCTTATCTAGCAGAGAATGGTGATAAAAAGTTTGAATGTTGTAAAATCAAAGGTATAAGACTGAACTTATCCAACGGACAGAAAATAAATTTTGATAGTGTTAAAAAATGATTAGATACCACACAGAGTTGCATGCTAGAGACTACAGCCGATGAGTGCGCAGACGATATACCGCTTGACACACTTAACACGCACCACTTTTGACTTAAGTTTATTCGGAACTGGATAGAAAAATAAATGTGCAGCAGGTCTCATTCGATGTTAAATTGCGATAAGAATTCAATGGTATATCCAGAATTAATGTAAAATTTTTGGTTCAAAAGATACAAAATTTATTTTCCGAAATAATTGTTTTTTTTTTAATATTTCTACCATATTCTTGTAGACGGGATAAGAATAAGTGGAAATAGTCGTTTTTGGTTAGCGATAATCTTTTTATCCTTTCGTAATAAATATTACAAATATTGATTATTCATCGTCGTTGCCGAAATTACGGGTCTTAAATGACACAGTGCGGCAACTTCACTCCGGTTTCCGATGATCTCGGAAAAAGTGTATACGGAGTTTTGTCATTTTGTTGATATCGTCAATTGAGATGCACGATAATAGATGGCGTTAGATGAATATTTCCAGCATTGCATTATTATTTTTTCTCGAGAACCATGCAATTATAAGTAGAGTACGAACCGACAAAATTATTTTTTCAAAAGTGGAAAAATAATTAATTAATGTATAATTAACTTCGTCATAAAGGATTCTGCTGCAAATTTTGAAAATTTAACTCAGATCTTACGAGCAATGTATAAACCAAGATGTTCTCTTTTACGAAGGTTATAGAATATAGAATATCCGAACTACGTAGTAGTGCAGATGTTTGACATTACAGTTTACGAACCATGTACATCTAATTATTACTTAATTATTTTTTTGATTATATGAAATCTATTAAAATATATTTTATTAGATTGTTGGAAATCTATTGTCAATTTTTTATGGTGAACGTTTTCTTATCAACGTTTGAATAGAACGTGGACGTTCAATTTGTGTTCACTATTACAAAGCCCTGTAAATATCCGTTAGTTCACTACACGAGATAATATTTTGATATATTCATAAGCATTGCTGACAAACATATTTAATACTTTATTACCCACGTATTTCAGTTTCGGAATTGAAAATCGAATAAATAGATTGAGTTTTAACCCAAAGAGTGACCGAAAAATTCTTAAATTTTTGACTAACAGATCTTACTCCTCTGGTTTGGTGTTCTCAAACGGACAAGAATATCCATATGGGACTCTTTATGGATTTCAAAATATCTGATGTACAATAGAAATTGAAGAGTTTACTGCAGTATTTCTTGCTGGTACTTTTAAATAATGACTGCTAAAATTTCAGAGGTTTTTTCAGATTTTGACCCTAGGAGGTGCCATTATCTGCCGATTTTTTACGCTTTATTTCAAGGTCTTATTTTAAGAAAATTAGCATCAACTACGACCTTCTTTATTCTTTGCACTCGGGTTAGAGGACACATTTTTTTCTTATGAAGAAATTTGAATAGTGTCAAATAAAAGTTCGGAAAAAGATAAAAGGGAGAGATACAAAAAGTGCGATTTGGTACTGTAAGTGATAATATACTAAAAATAGTTTATAATATACAGAGTGGTAGCCTTGAAGGAAACACCTTTTTTATTTCTTGTTTTTTTCGCGCTTTTCTCCGTGAATTCCGACAACGATACCAGCCGAGGGGAAAAATATAGACTGATTAACTTTTCGAAGCGGCTCGCGGCGCCTATACGAACTATGTCTTGTTCAAAATGACCCATTAAACTTTAATTTTTATTCATCTATATGTATTCTTTTTCAGGATATATAGAATTACATTAATGTACATAATCAATATAATGTTATAATCAATATAATAATCAATATAGAAAATCAAAATATTAGTTGATGGTACTTTGATTCTATCGATCCTACACCTTGATCAGGGTAATTTTCAGAGTTGGTAGATCTAACTGGCCCTGTGTTTATGTTTATGTGCCTGTAAATAGAGTATTTGAAATTTCACTATGCTGAAAGTAAGTATTTAGCCGAGAATCGACTACTAGCTGCTGGTACTTTGGTTCTATCGATCCTAGACCTTTTTCAGGGTAATTTTGAGAGTTGGTAGACCAAAGTAGCCCTGTGTTTATGTTTCTGTGCCAGTAAATAGAGTATTTGAAATTTCGAATTGCTGAGATTCAGTATTTAGACGAAAATCGACTATTAGCTGCAGATAATTTTGTTCTAACGATAGCACACCAGGATCAGAGTATTGTTAGAAGTCTGTAGACCAAACTAGCCCTGTGTTTACGTTTATGCGTCAGTAGATAGAGTGATTAGAATTTCACTCTGCTGAAATCGAGTATTTAGCCGGGAATTGACTACTAGCTGCTGGTACTTTGGTTCTATCTATCCTAGACCTTGATCAAGGTAATTTTCAGAGTTGGTAGACTTAGCTGGCACTGTGTTTATGTTTCTGTGCCTGTAAATAGAGTATTTGAAATTTCACTATGCTGAAATCGAGTATTTGGCCAAGAATCGACTATTAACTATAGGTACTTTTCTTCTAATGATCTCAGACCTTGATCAGGATAATTTTCAGCCTCTGTAGACCAAATAAGCTCTGTGAGTATGTTTCTGTTTTAGTAAATAGAGTGTTTACAATTTCGATTTGCTGAGATCCACTATTTAGACAAAAATCGATCTCAGACCTTGATCAGGATAATGATTAATTAGTATTTTATATAGTCATCGTATAAGTCTTACTAGGCAACTTGAGTTGTCCAAATTTGGACAGGTCAGAACTCGTAGAATTTATTTTAATTTATAAGTTAATTTAAAAAATTTATTTTAAATTTATACTTGTAGTATGAAGGGCTTGATTTTTCACGCATTAAAAGTTTAAAACTGAAATAAGAAAATCATAGAATATTTTCTTCAATTTTTTTACGTTAAACTCGTGAAAAAGGATTAAGTTTTAAAAGGCTTAAGTTTACAAAAGGTTCAAGTTTGCTTGATTTTATAAAACTAAAATACTTAAATCAAAGAATGAATCTATTCTTTTGTTAAAATTAATTTCTATAGAGTGTAGAAAGACTACTTTATACTATAAACTGATAAATATATTTTTATCGGTCTTACAGTCTCTTAATAAAAGTGGCAATAAGATTGCCCTTGTTTACATTCACCCCCGCACAATCTTTAAAAAATCTAAATTAATTGAAACCTAAAATAAACTTTATTAGTAAGGAGCAATCTGACTGCCCCACCCCCCTTCCAAAAATACCAAACCATCGTATATTTTGAACCCGCTCCGGCTTCTCTTCAGACATTATAACATATTATCATTATCACTATTAGTCTTTTAGTAAAACAATATTAAATTTGAATATTTATATGTCTTATAATTTCTTAAGGACAATTATTACTAAAGAAAGTTCTAAAATCAATTCATAAATTGTCAAATATACTTTTTAGCTTACGAATAGATGATCAGGATTGCTGTTCCTGGATTTCCATGAAACTCGCAGAAATTACTTTTTGTGCAAAACAATAAGATCCGTGTCTCAGCGTTTCTTGAATGAGCCATAATTTTGAAGATATTCACGAAATTATATTGATTTTGTACATTAGCGCAAATCTATATATGCTGAAAAAGAATACATATAGATGTATAAAAATTAAAGTTTAATAGGTCATTTTGAACAAGACATAGTTCGTATAGGCGCCGCGAGCCGCTTCGAAAAGTTAATCAGTCCATATTTTTCCCTTCGGCTGGTATCGTTGTCGGAATTCACGGAGAAAAGCGCGAAAAAAAAACAAGAAATAAAAAAGGTGTTTCCTTCAAGGCTACCACTGTGTATATTATAAACTATTTTTAGTATATTATCACTTACAGTACCAAATCGCACTTTTTATATCTCTCCCTTTTATCTTTTTCCGAACTTTTAGTTGACACTTTTCAAATTTCTTCATAAGAAAAAAATGTGTCCTCTAACCCGAGTGCAAAGAATAAAAAAGGTCGTAGTTGATGCTAATTTTCTTAAAATAAGACCTTGGAATAAAGCGTAAAAAATCGGCAGATAATGACACCTCCTAGGGTCAAAATCTGAAAAAACCTTTGAAATTTTAGCAGTCATTATTTAAAAGTACCAGCAAAAAATACTGCAGTAAACTCTTCAATTTCTATTGTACATCAGATATTTAGATATCCATAAAGAGTCCCAGATGGATATTCTTGTCCGTTTGAGAACACCAAACCAGGGGAGTAAGATCTGTTAGTCAAAAATTTAAGAATTTTTCGGTCACTTGTTACGTCCCGAAACGTATATTCATTTCATCATTTCCTTCTACATACAGACCTCTGTCGAAACATCTCTTTAACTTTGGCTATACGCAAAAGCACAGAGATCGCATTCTTCAAAGGTCTTTCACACACCTAAATACTATATTTTTCGCGCGTCAGGCATTCAGCTCAGCTACTAAGCGCAGCTGATTGCTTCACGCGCTGATCTGTTATTACTCGACGGATTCCTGACACACTTATCCTTACCACCTCTCTGGGTTTTCGGCGGGAACCGAGGTATCCTGCCTGATCCAGAGAGACACATCAATCAGTCCATTTTTGAGTTTCAATTAGAGACAGATCGAGCCGATTGAGCCGATCGTAGTCAGAGTCCCTCGAGTAGACAGACACGTAAAGTAAACGCGATCTCTCTCGGGTATAAACTTTAATAAACAATCAACGTTTAAACAGTATAAGAG
>UELU01104676.1:12328-63278 GCA_900490025.1 Megastigmus dorsalis | reverse complement strand
AAATAATAATAATATATAATAATAATAATAATAATTATTATTATTTATAAATATTAAACTATATTGTATGCTTAACTAACTATCCTTATACTTAATAATTTACTTTCGCGAGAAATTAGTCTATTTTATCAGCAGAATAATGTCGTTTTTGGGATATTATTAGCTATAAATTAGACTTAAAAATCGCGAATTCTTAAAAAGTTCATGATTTATTCGCGATAAAATCGTGAAAATTTGTAACAGGGGTCAATTAATTTTGTTACATAAATATCAAAATTTGTGTAATATTTATAAATATGCGAGTGTAAAACAATGATAAATTTACGAATGTTTATTCGTGACTCGACTTTCACATTATACAAAGGACTCATATTTCACTCATAACGTTTCAAAATGAACAGAATTCTCTTTTAACTTTAATACCAATTAAAAGTTTGTTATTACAAAAGTATCATTTAATTCCGTCTTGTCCTGCATCAATCCGAAACTGAGAGATTTAAAAACAACATCTGGAAAAAAGCTTTAGTAATGTAATGTAAACTCGCTGTCGAAAATAGGTTTGCACGGGATTTCAGAAAAAGTGCAAGGTAAAAGAAGTGGCGCGTATAACATGAAGGAAGAAAAGACGAGAATCACGATTAGAAAATGGCCTAATTACGAGTGGTAACGATGAATTCTTTTTAATTATGTCTCTATTATATTCTCTTCTGCGAAAGAGGCGAAGAGGCAAAGTTGCCCCGCATAGGAACGCGAAGTAGAGAGAGAGAGAGAGAGAGAGAGAGAGAGAGAGACAGCCATGCGAGCATAATGAAAATACGACCTTCGTTATCCTTCGAGAGACTCGCATCGTGGATCGGATTAAAGTTTCGTGAGGATATAGCTGATCGCGCTTTTCGACTGAAACTGGGCCGTTTTCTCTTCCATTGTGCGCCAAAGATTATGTTTCCAATTAAAGAGGACCTTCTCTATTCCTCTCCTTCTCTCTACCCTCTCCCCCTCTCTCTTCCCCTCTCTCTCTCTCTCTCTCTCTCTCTCTCTCTCTCTCAGCTATTCGATGCCGCATAGTAGCTTCCTCAGCTCTCGAGGCGTATAGATATCCGCCGACTGCCCCCCCCCCTTAGCCCCCGCGAAAAAAAGTTTCTAATTAAACGTTAGCTTCGATGTATAAACGAGGCGGAAGATAAGGAGCGGCGCGCAAAGCCCTGGAACAATGCCGGCGCATAGTTGTTCTATCGCAGTTAAGTTTCCACCGCGCGAGCAGAGTAACGTTTCTGCCACTTTATTTGGTCGGACCCGCTGCAAAAGAGCGATACGATCTTTCTCTCTCACTGCGAGCGAGGAGAGCCAGCAAGAGGGAAAGAGTTGGATGGATTAGATTAGGGAGCCGCTGCAGACGGACTGTATTCGGATTTTCAGCTTTGCCGAACTTTGACGCTTTGAGACGTACCACCTCATTCTTTATCGCGCCTCGGCTATACCTATATGCGGTCTGTGAGGAACTACAGATTCGTTCGGCTCTGAGTTCATTGATTTTTCGCCCATTCGCTTGTTTGAGCGGCAGTTCAGACTAGTTTTACAGGGTAGATTGTGATATCTATGAATTTGAAATTTGAAATTTGAAATGGTTGTAAACATTGAATGAAATATCTATTGTAAATTAGATAACGTTTGTTATTCCGAAATTCCCATTGATATTTTAAGATTTTAATTATTACTTTTGATTAAAATGATTAATATAATAAATTTTGACAGTATTAAAAGTTCAAGAATTGATGTCATTAATTTTATAACTACATTTATGCATTCGTCCAAAATATACTAATATTGTTTTACATTACAAATAAGTACACGGAGAAAAATTTGAAAAGGATTTATGTTAATAACATTGTAACCTATTTCTTCAATTGTCAGTCGAGACATTTTATGTCAATTATAGAGGTTATGTTCTTCAATGCAGCGCCGAGGTGCTGGGCCTCGGCCGATGGGAAGAAAGTCCGCCCATCTGCCGAGGCACGAAGAATTAGAAAGGAAGTGAAGAAGAAGAGGAGAGAGAAAGAGAAGAGGAGAAAGCACATATATAGTTGTAAACAAAACACTCATCAAAACATTACCCCCTCCTTTCTACTTCTTCGTGCCTTGGCAGTTGGGCGGATTTTCTTCCCATCGGCCTAGGCCCAACACCTCGGCGCTGCATTGAACAACATAGCCTCCTCTGTTGACACTAAATGTCTCGACTGACAATTGAAGAAATAGGTGTCCATGGTTACTGACATAAATCCTTTCCAAATTACTCTCCGTGTACAATGAAAGATAATTTTAAGTTGTTTTTTAAATATAACTATAATGAAGCGGTCGATATTTAAAAAGCAAAAAGCAATTTAAAGCAATATTCAGGTTTGGCCTTACTTCAGAATAATTACGATGAAATATGAACTCTTTTGTAGATTATTTTAAACACCATAATGGTTCGACTCTTCATGTCGATTTTAATTAGTAGGATTTGCGTTACGCATAATTACAATTTATAGAGGCGAGAAACAGCAACCGAAAGAATTTATACTTGCGATTGTTTTATAATAAATGAAACTCAATTCATCAGATTCATTGGTCACGAGTGACCGGAAGATTGTACGCATAATACAGTGGATATATGCAGGTGTCGTATAATGACGTCATTAAATGAAATCGCAATCGATATGCAGGAACGATAGCGAATTCAGCTGGAAATGCGAGCAGGAAGCAGCAGCTCGAAATTAACTGTCACTAATGATAATTGCAACTTGAAATATCCACTGGCATTATGGTGAAGAGATCCCCAAAATTATCAGAACTCCTGATCTTCTACATTATATATCTAACTTATTTTTCCGTCGAACGTGAATATTGCATATATCATAATAAATTAAGAGGAGCATTCATTTACATAACGAACGAAAAATGTTTCACATATTATTTCAAATAAAATGATTTATATATTAAATATGAAATTAAATGCCACGAAAAATCATGATAAAGCTGAATTTATCTGGAAGCGCGCCTGACCATATATGATTAATTCTACTCCGTTCACTCGTTTATCTCGTTTTCAAGCGAAAATTAAATCTTTTCAACTTATTTTGGATTAATGCTTGGATTGTCGTTTTTAAAAGGTTATGGTATTTCCTCTTTTCATTAAAGTGACGAAAGGCTTTATCTACTAAAAATATAATTACCCATCATGGAGGAATATTTTTATAAAATACACTCGTCAAATTATTAAAATTATTAAAGATTACATAATTAGACCGTGGATAAAAACAATATAATATAATAAATTAAGTAATTCTTCCTCTCAATATTCTTGCATCTCTCTTTACGAACAATCTCTCTAGTATATTTTCCAGGTTCCGATCTCCATTTGACAGCTGCGTCAACAAAGCAGCTGTGCACTCATAATAAGTACTCCTAGTCAATCACGTGCACCACTCAACGGTTGCCAAAACAAAAGCTCGTATAGATTATCGTTAACCGCGTGGATCCGCGCGAAATCCAGCGCGACCATAACAGCAGCATCAGCTTCTCGCGGTTGCACAGAGGCGCAACGACGCTGCGGAGATGCAAATGCTAAAACTATAGCTCGAGTCAAGATGTTTTTACCGAGCGCTCGCGCAACGCGGTAGCGGCAGTAACCGTGGCGGTCCCCTCTTTATGCTGCCTGCACGGATAACTTGACACATATTCGCGAGAGAGAAAGAGAGAGGAGAGAGAGGGAGCAGCTGGAAATATAACGGCTGGTCAAAGCCGCGCGGTGTGGCAGAGTCGTCGCTATGCAACGCTGGCGTGGCCGGTGCAGTGCAGCAGCAGCAGCAGCAGCAGCAGCAGCGTTCTATGCGCATATTTCCACTTGCATAACGGGCGCATTAGCATCGGCATTCGCGTATTGTTTTCGTTCGGGCTGCCACCGCCGACGCCGCTCCAGCTCGCATATTTGCAATCCTGATATCCAGCGATAACGGATTCCTATCGCTTGCGCTGCTGACGCGGAGAGCCGCGCGGGCGCTATGATTACAGTTCGCTCGCCATTACGCGCTCTCGCGGCGCAAAGTTATTGTTTTGACTGTCCACAGCGGCAGATAGAGAGAGCAAGAGCAAATATTGATCGCGAGAGAGCGGACGAGCGGCCTCAGTCGTACCTATTATATAGCAGCTCTCTCTCTCTCTCTCTCTCTCTCGCGCGCGAGTCCGCCAAAATTTCTAACTCTCGGCACCGGCCGGCGCGCATCTCCACCACGCTTTTTATACTTCCTTTCATTTTTAATACGCGCCCACCGTCAGCGGGGCTCGCGCGCATATTCTCTCGTTCGAGGCTCGCTTGTGTTTTTATGGCTTAATGAAAACGCGAGGGAGTCGTTTTACCGGTTTGTGTGTGCGCTCTCTTGGTTCACTGCAAATATTAGTTGATGCTGCGTGCCGGTGTGCGCTTGGATCCCGCACCGCTCGAAATTTAATGACAGGCGCGCGCGGGGACTTTGATTTTGTTTGCCAGTTATTAACGTGTACTTTGGGATATACTTTCTGTACTCGAGACCTATATCGATGTATATATACATGTCCGACTGTTCAAAGATTGCGGCTGAGTCGATTTATCGAAAATGGATTTATCCGCTGCATTATATTTTGACACACTTCGCGTTGATGGGCACATAATTGCAATTATAAAAATATATTGATCTTTTCAATGACGCTAATTGGTTTCCAGCCGATCCTGTGCCGGATAAAATTGTTGATTTGCGCGCTTAATATTATTCAATCGGTGTCGAGAAAATAAAAAGCCCTTTTTCTGTTTATTTTTTAAATAGTTGCAATGTTATAGTGTTGAATTGCTATTTTTATCTATTAAATTTATGTTACAATTGATTTAATTACAATCTAGACTATATGGATAAATATGTTTTGTTACTTTATTACAACTTTAAATAAAACTTTAACTGAATTTCCATTTATTTAAAACAGTTCTAGATTATTTAGCATTTTATTTTAGCTTTTGGTGTCACTATAAAATATTTTATTATTATGACATGAAATTTACAGTACAGATAAAGGTAGACTCAATTACGAAATGATTAACGAAACTTACTTGTCGTCAATGATCCTTCATATTTTTGCTTACTTGGAATGTTTTATATTACAGTAAATAGTTAATTTATGCCTGTATAAGCTGTCCTCAAATTCGTTAAAATATTCAAACATTTTAAAACGTAGTCGATATTTTATGAAATGAATTGTAAATAAAATATCTAAAAGTAGAAAACTAAAATTCTGTCAAAAAATGGGAGAAATTCCTTTTTTTGCATGTCTTTTTACTTTTCATTCTTTGTGATTATCGTTTATATCTCTTGTTTTGCCAAAATCACGGTTGGGAAACCTTAAATGAATTGATCTGTTAAAAACAAGTATCAATTTAGCAGTTAATTGCTTTAAAATGTTGGATTCATTGTTCGTTTATCAAAAAATATGTGAAAGAGTAAAAATTATATATATATATATATATATATCTGCTCTTCATTATTTTTGATGGTCTGCTCAAATAAATAGACTAAATGATTAATGTTGAATATTGTTGCTCGCCGTTAATGAATTGGTAAAGATTTTCATTTGTGGAAGAATATTCAGCTTAAAACATTCTACACTTATATTTATTTATCGTCGTAGTTTCAAAACCAAAAGCTAAACTTGAAAAGCCTTCAATCCCAACCTATTTAATCCCATAAAGTCAGAAGAGTGTCAAGTGCGTAAATCGATTATCCTCTATAAAGTGAAGAGACTCGGCGTAATCGTTACATCGCACGCCGACGGGTATTTAACAATTTCCAAATTATCAACGTCGACGTTGATCATCAAAGCCGGCATTAAGAGAAAAGCACCAGAGCGCGGGGATATTATATATATATATTAGATCGGGAATGGAAAGCTGCCAAAGCCCGTAAGGAAGATGCCTCCGCTCCTGTGCTCGATTAATATATCTGCGACATATTTTACTCGCTCGTTGAACGCTTCCAATTAACGTAGGGCCTCGTTGTACTCTCCTCTCTCTCTCTCTCTCTCTATCTCTCTCCGCAATTATTCCCTTTTCCATCGCCGTCGTCGTCGTCGTCGACGTAGACACACACCAGCGATAGAGAGAGAGAGAGAGAGAGAGAGGAGTGGGAGAGGAAGCTATATAATACACGGGGCGAGGAAACGAGCACACATGAGAACTGCCTGAAATAATTCGCTGCAGGAGATTGCGCCATATATATACGACGTGTACGCGGCGGCAACGACGAGGCGTAGAGTCGATATAACGACGACGTCGCGTGTACGTGTATATATACACAGGCGCACGATCTTAAATGCCTCATTCCCTTCCATCCCTCTCTCCTTCGCTATATATATGCTTAGTGCCTTTCGTTACACATCGGATGCCGACTAATCAGTCGCTGATCGCTCAAATTTTCAGCATAATCACGTCTGCTAATGCGAATAAATGTCTTACTTTATTTCCTTATACTTTACGAGCTTGCGCTGTACATTAACCCGCTATACGCTCGTTATGTTATATTTCAGTTAAATTCCAGAACTATATAGCGCCTTCGATCATTAATTCGACGCGAAAAAAATATCGCAGTTATTTCTATAGGATTTACGATGTAATAAAATATGTATGAATGCGATCTTTAGAAATGTAACGCAGATTTTGAAAAAAAAAAAAAAAAAAAGCCATTGGTCAACACAGCCTTTCTTATCCTCTATACTCCAATATTTGCTCGAAATATACGGTGTTCTTGATGAAGGCGAGGTCAAAATTGCTTATCAGTGCAGCAGCAGCTGCAGCAGTAGACCGAATTCTACCGTCTAAATTCGATAAAGGAGTTTTGTTGAATGTCAAAGTGGCAGCGCAGTCGACGCGTGCGTCCACTTTTCACGCATGGGATCCGCGCGCCCCAAAGGATGACGTCGTTAGCAAAGTTTCCGCGACCGCATCTGTCCTTAAAAGAATACACGAAATACGTTCCCTGCATTATTTGGCAAAGCCAATTATATATCTCGAATAAAATTTGTGAAATAAACTATAAAAACGTGGATTTAATTGTTGGTCCTTGATCAGATTTCGGTGTATACATATATAGTAAATGCGTATATACTGCACACAGTGACAAAGGCTCTGGCAGCGCAGGCTTTTTGATCAAAAGTAGTCCGAGTAATAAATTCAGTTCTCATACAAGGTATATAATGAATGAAATAATAAAGCAAATGAGCTAGTCCTTGATAAGAAATAGCCAAAGCCGCGTTAATCGCTTGGCAACATAAACACACGAGTATGCACTTCGGAGTCCCTCGCTCGCACACATACTACGGCGGCCAGTTAATTAAAAAATTAATCCTTTTTTTAGTCTACTAGGTGGGCGCGCGTGCTCCTAAAGCGCGCATAATGAAATGCAGGCCGCACAGCGGGTGTTCAGCCGCTTTGTTTTGTGATCTCATTATTACGCGGTGCTTTACGGGTAGCTGCGCTTATGACGGACTCAATCCCTCTTCCTCTTTCTCTCTCTCTATCTCTTTCATACCTCTCATTCTTCTTCTTTCCCTCTTTTACTCTCTTTCACTCCCTCTACATTTTCGTATATATATCGCTGTCTGTTTTTCACTATCCCCCTTTATTTCTTTATCTTTTTTCTCCGACACTTTTGTCCGGCCTGTTTTTATTTCTTACCCGTGGATTCGATATCATAGCTACTCTCTATTTTTCACTTTGTTCCATCGTCATTTATAATACTCAGATGGTAATTAACATCGTATAATTAATTGCTATACGGCTAATTTATTGACGAATTATTTGCTGCATGGTCGAGTCTAAACGATTGTCTATTTTATTAACCATCAAACGCATATTCAAATGATATTGTAGTATATTAGTTTATAATGCAATTCGATAATAAACCGGCAATATGTGAATTCTTTGTACTTAGTTGTTTCTCATATTTTCACTTTTGTCTTAGTCTTTTTTCACTGCCCGGCTTTGAGGAATTATATTCGAGATTATATTTCTAGAATTATATTATATGTTGTACATAAGATTATTTTTAGTTCGCACTTTTACTGTGTTTACAAAAGGTTACAGCGGTTAATTCTTTATATATTAAACGAGAAAACATACCAAAAAGGTAACATACAAAGATACAGTAAAAGGTCTGGGTACACAGTAACCGCTACCAATACGCTTATCCCGCGCAATTTATTGGTCTCATTTTATCTAATATGATATATATATATAACAATATCCCTTTCTCCCTTCTCTCCACGACTTCTCGTTTGTTCTCTCTGTCTCAGCTGTTTTCTGTCTTGCTCTCTCTCTCTCTCTCTCCCTCTATCCTCTTGACTGACACGGGGGGCTCGCGCGCCGTCGTTTATCTAATCCACGTGTGCTCTACGTTCCGACGGCGGCTGTATACGTCCATGAGAGGGAGAGAGCGAGAGAGAGAGAGAGAGAGAGAGAGAGAGAGAGAGAGAGAGAGAAGAGAGAGAGAGTCAGTCCCGTGTAAATAATTACACACATCAGTCGGCATTTCGAAGTCACTAGTCATACGTCACGTACCTGACGTTCCTGGTGGTGTGTAGTAGCTGGCTGTGCGATGCAAAAGAGAGAGAGAGGAGGAGAGAAGAGAGAGGTAGAGAGAGAGAGAGAGAGAGGGAGGGAGAGAGTATAGAGGAGCCCTTTTTCGATACCCGTATACTGTGATGGCGTGGGCGCACCCGTTTGTTTGCGCTCGATCAACCGCCTCGTTAAGGGGTAGTAGCCGCACATCATTTTTTGGGGTTGTACTGTTCGGAACATACAAGTCGCGATGATATTTTCATTCCTCTGTATACTGTATGAGCTTGTTTCAACTCTTCATTGTACCCATAAAATTTGATCTTTTTTTATGTATAGGAATAGTGGAGAGAATAATATAATTGATGATAAAAATATGTATTAATTAGTGTGTGATGCAGTCAAGATGTAAATTAAATTATTACATTTTTCACTATGTGATGTATTTAAAAAATTGGTTTACTAGGATTTAAAACGATTGACAGGAAATAGCATTCTGAATAAGTAAAAATTTTAATTTTAACACACGAACTGTTTCTATATGCTCAAGCTTTTCCTATTTTTATTATATTTGAAAGTTTAATTTGTTGGGTGGATTTGTCTACTTTAATCAATTTTCAGTTAAGTTGATCATTACATAAATAATATTTCTTTAATATTTATATACATTTCTAAATATAATTCAAATCCTTTAAAACTTGAAATAGAAACAGTTTTTATACATTTATAATAGAACTTAAATACAAATTATAAAGTATCACTTCAAAAAATGCATTATAAAATGCATAAAATAGAGCATAAATAATGCCCAAAGCTAGTTAGAGTATTATTAAGGTATATCAAAAAAAGGAGAAAAAAGTAATATTATTGCTACTGTTCAACTTACCACTTAAAAAATTATTAGTCTTGAATATTTTATTGCTTCCGCAGAGAAGAAGCTTTACATCGGAGAAATATTTTTTTTATTACACACCAATTATTTATTTAATATTTTTAGGATAGAAAGTCACCAAAGGTTTCTCGTAATTATCTGATAAAAAATTTTCTTGTTTTACAAAAGTATTAACCATGTAATGTTAAGGTTAAGGTCGCTCAATTTTAGTTATCTCATCGTCGTGTACCATATCGGGAAGTAAAGATATAAAACAGTTTTTCGAAAATGTTAAGTAAAAGTAACACCAAAAATTAAAAATTTCATTCATTTATCCATGTCTATAATAGTAGGTATAATATTCACTGTGTTTTATTCATAGCTATAGGCAATAAGATTGTTGTGTGCAATTAGATAGTATTTTTGATGAGCGGTGTTAGCATAGGAATCAATTAAAATTTTCACTGGAGTGTAATAATGATTAAACTAAATTATATAATGTGTACAGTTCATTAATAAATAAAAATTTACTAAGATTGTTATGCAAAATTGCGATAAATCTTATAACTTATTCACATACTAAAGATGAAAAATAATTTAGTATATCCCCATGATCTACATACACAGTTTTCAGTTATAGATTAGATAGCGGCGACAACTAAATCATTTCCATGCCGTTATCTATGTTTTTATCAGACACGAATTAAAAAAGAAAGTTACGTTAGACAGAACATAATCTAATCCCCAAATACATGAATTCATACACGTTAATAAAAGAGGCATTTTTTAAAAATATTCTATAATCTTGAAAAATGAATGTATACCGATAATGAAAAAAGCGGGGAGAGCGAGTCTTCGATAAAAGGAAAAAAAAAGCGAGTCGCGGCTGGACTTGAAAGAAGGGGTTGCTTCTGGCCTTGGTTTCTTTTTCTCCGCTCGAAGCTCACGTACACGAGGCACGGGCGCGGGCGGCTTCCCTCGCTCTATAATTAAGGGGTTATTTAGTATTATTTCAATTATCGCGTGCCACACGTAGGGCCGATAACGCGCTGGATATAAGCGCGCGTTGCGCTCGCGTCTGGAGCTTTTGCGCCAAGTCGGCAATTTGCAAACTTCCCGCGCGGCTGCTCTATACCGTTATAGTAGGCTTCTCTCTCCCCCCCGGGCGGCGGTCCGATAAGTTCCGAGCTATTTTCCACCTTTGTTCGCCCCGGTCACGCGAATTATCTCGGGGGCAGCTGCTAGCCTGGACTCGCTGTTGTGCCAGAGCCGCCGATCGGAATCAATGCCTCGGAGTGTTTACCGGGAAAACGCGAGCTTTCATTACGTGTATGGCTTTGTAAGACGTTGGCCTTTCTTTCCTACGGCCGATATGTCGCCCGGCAATTACGATTGCAGCTGTATACTTTGTCTTGTGCTAAGACTACCAGGTAATATATTTCAAATGCTAGGCTAATGCTGAGCTTGCTGTATACTAATTTCCTGTCACCGATGTATTCCGCGTTATTTGCTTAATGTTTTTTTCGATTGGATATCGCGCCAGTAATCCCAATACTTATAGTTATCTAAAAGTATCTATATACGATTTTGGAAAGATTAAAATTATTTTAGTTTTTTCTGCCTCTTAAAGGAAGCTTTGTACTTAAGGAAAAAAAAAATTTTGCTACTTTTAAAAAATGTTTGTGTGTACGTGCGTGTGTGGGGTAAGCTCGCGCATAGGTCACGTACCATATCTCAGGAACTATTATACCGATTATTTTATAACTTTGGTTCAAATTTTTTGTTTTCTTATAAGACTGAAACGAAAGAAAGAATTAAATGATTGCATTCATCTCTTTTCTTTATTTCGATTGTTCGATTTCGGAAAATTGTTTCTTTTTAACTTTTATTACTTAAATCTACAATTTAGTTTTGCAATTGACAATAAATGATATATTTGGTTATTCTATCGGGTGACTGAGTATTACTACGGATGCCCTAAATACTACTCCCATAAGGCCCCTGCAGAGATTGAACTACAACGCACAAGTACACGCGAAAATAACATTGTTGATATATCTATATATATATGAAGCACAGCTGGTTACAAAGACTTGTAGCAGCTTGAAGCTTGTATTTGTACGTTGCAGCTCGACCTCTGTAGGAGCTTTTATAAACTAATTTTAATCCGCAGCAGCTCTCTACGCAATCACGCGCCAAACACTGCGGATCTTCTTATACTCTAGGCTGTGTCTACATTAGGAGCGCAAATCAATGAGCGTGGAACTAGAGCTACGGACTGAGTAAAATAAAAAGGCTAGACGAACACAAGAGCAGAAAAGCCAGTTTTTTTAGAAATGTGCAGTTTTATCCAGGAATCTACAGCAAAAGAAAATTTAAGGCAGCAATTTAGTAACAAATTTTCACCAAAAAGAATGTCAGGAAATGAACGACAACCTCTGTAACTTTTAAGAAGAAGATACACTTGTCAATGTTGCAACACGCACGCAATTTATTTGTGACCTGTTAGAAAAACTAGAAATCAATAAATTCTATGCAAAATTAAGAATACTTAAAAATTTTTTAACTTATTAAAATTAAATATAATTTAATACAAATAAGTTACGTTCAAACTAATTATATATTTCATAAAAGAATAAAAAATTTATTCTTATAAAATTTAATTAATGTAAACTTTAATTTTAAGCTCCTTCCGTATCGGCAGTGATGGCAACTACAACCGGAGCTTTCCCTTATTTTAAGAATCGTCTATTTTTAGTATACAATTAGTGGAAAATCGACCAGCTTTGTCATCAATGAATAAAAGTTTTACTAAAAGAATCGACAAATCGGTGGATGACAAAAAAAAACATTTTGCAAGTAGAAGTATAAAAAAAGCAACGAAACACTAACAGAAAAAGAGTTATTGTGTCATATGAAGATAAATTTGCTCACAGAAAATTATAAGATAATGTTGAAATGAAAGAGCTTGTTCTGGGAGTGAAGTAATTTATCAATGAAAAATCTAAGAACTTGATAGAGGTTGTAAAAGGGGCAGCCAACTCAATTCGTTGCTAATAGCTCTGCAATTTCTTATTATTCTTTAATACATGAAAACTTTTCAAAAGTACCAAAAGAAAGCTTCGTACATACCTTAAAGAACTGTTGGCATGTTTGAATTAATTTAAGTAATTAATAAGTGAAGAAATACTAGTTTAAGGTTATTATGTTGCCGATAATTTTTTAAAGCTGAAGTTACAATTCAATGTTTTATAATCTACATTATTAATTTTTCATTATGTATGCTGAATATCATTTTCTACCGAGATGCAACTGTATTCTAATCAGTAATAAATATTCTAAGCTTTCTTGTATAAAAAGAATTGCTATTATTTGTTTACGTACAACGACTTTATTCCAGTCTGATGTTAATATATCTCTTCTTCTAATTCGTAATACTTGGCACATTCACTCTAACCTCAAACAAGAAATTTTAACTTATCTATTACCTATCTTGTGTCGTTCAATTGTTATTTACGAAAAGGTGAAATTCCCTATGTAAATTTATATTTTTTAAATAGAATCAAATAATTTAGAATAAGTACATTATATCGTCATTAAACAGTTGTTTGATAAATTACGAATACGATTTGTACTATATATTTATTTTTATGTATATTATAATATAAACAAGGAATCTTACAACCTTATTGTCACACTGGCACATATCCTCACAAAGTATAGCTGAAGCTTCTTTAATGTCGAGTAGAAAAAAGAAATTAGCTCACTGAATTTAACTGTCGACGAAACGCGTCCATAGAACAGATCGCTGACATCGCCGTAAGCAAGTTGCAGTCGCAAACTGTTGAAAAGTCGTAGAGGCACTTTGACCGCGTAGTCGAAGTAGCGGCAGCAGCAGCAGCAACAGCAGCAGCAGCAGCAGCAGCAGTAGCGGCTATTCCCATTCTCCTGCGGCCGTCCTTCTCGACTTCTATGTTCTAGCATAATATACATAGGGCATAATTCACACGCTCCGTAATGTTATCTTCGTATTATTTATGGCGCGACTATCCCGGGCTCTCGCAAAGCGCACACTTGCTCCCGGCTTTTTCCTTGCACACAGAAGGACCGAGCGAGAAAGAGAGAGGCAGAGGACACAGAGAGAATGGATATTATACGTGAAATTTTATGCTCCAAATTCCAGGAGCCACGGCAATCGTGATAAGCGTTTCTATATACGCGGCCCACGCGTTTCTCTAAGCAGAAAAAGCCCGCAGAGACGCGGCGAATTAAAGCAGGAGAAAGAGAGTACCTAGGAGAGAGAGAGAGAGATAGAGATAGGCGGCGCGCGCTTGCGGGGCTGCAACCGGTTTCGATTAAAATTTTTCCTTTTTCTGCCCCCTTCCTTTACCACAATCCCTAACCCTGTGCGTACGGGGCGGCGGCGTCCCATTATGCATCCGAGCTCGTAACAATGTCACGCGCCCGGTTCGCGGACGAGAGAGAGAGAGAGGGAAGCAAAGCTATGCGCATATCTCTCTCTCGCGAGCCACGGATATATATTCGCGTTTCCTGCGGGTGCACGAGAAACGAAGCCGCGACGCTAGTGAACTCCGCCGCCGCCGCCGTTGCGATGGAGCCGGGGGCGCGCGTTCGCCGAGGAAAACACAAAGGCTCGCGCTCGGTGCTCCTGAGCGATGTCTGATTAGATCCTGACGCGTCGCGCCGTCTCGATTTACCGCGAGAAATTGCCTGTGCTCGGAAAACTCTCTTTCTCTCTCTTCCTATCGCGCGCCTATTCTCTTAAAGCTGTACGAGAGCTGTCTAAAACGCCTTTGTCGTCTTATTGTGGATGTTTATTGCCCAATTAAATTTTTATTCGATTGCCAACTTCTCAATTTCAGATATCGCCGCATTACTGAGTGCTCCCTTTTTTACGGTGTCAGTTCTCGGTACAGAGGATGATTTATGCTAGACTTTCAAATTTATTGTTCTCACCAAACTGCTGGTATAAGCATTGTAATTTGGAATGATGGACTGTACTATTAAATCGATGGTTGGAACGAAGAAGGTTCTATTTCATTAAAGGGTAACACCACTCTAGGATTTTCAAAAAATCGAATTTTTTTTTTGCTTAAACTATACTTTAGGGTCATAAAAACAGTATCCAATATCCAAATGTATGGTGCAGGCATCGCAGATTAGAGGTATGCAAAAATTTAAAGGATTTCAGTTCTCTTAAAACTTTAAACGCGTTTTTCTCGAAACGACTTTTTTCAAACTGGGCGGACCCACTGCTTTAAGACTATTGAATGGATTGACTTGTAATTTTGACAGTAGCTTCACAAGTACATTCTCCTGAGAAGTACATAGCCGTTTTTTGATTTGTTAAAAATTACTTTTTTTTATAAACAATTTACTGCTCTTTTTTTGGGCAAAAATTCATACATTTTGTTCAGAACTGTACCATTTCTACAGAAATTGATATAAAAAAAATCCTATGTACTTCTCTAGATAATACTATGTAGTTTTAAAAACTTTTTGTTTATTTGTTCCAACTCTCACGGTTTTCGAGAAATCTGTCCGCCATTTGCTATAGCGTCACCATTTTCCATAAAAAAAAAATAAAAAAATTTTTTTTTTCATACTTCAATATGTATTACATAAACCCTTAAAAAAGAAATACTATTACTTTCCTTATACTCCCACAATCAGTTGTCAAAAATAGGCTTTTTTTTACACCGCTACAGTGGTGTCGAAAGTTTTATTTGATTTTAATCTTTTCCAGCGTACAAACGAAATAGAACCAATTAATTGCAAGTTTTTCAACAATAATATTTTTAAAAGTATGAGATTACGTAGACTAAGAAAAGAATGGTCTGCATAATATATAAAATAAATTTACTCTGTTACACCATGCTGTATAAGAATACGTTACACAAAAGTGATAAGAATACTTTATGGAATGTAACATTTAAATTTATTTTAATATTTTCAAACTTTACTCAGTTTTTCGCAAATCAAAAATGAATGAGCTCTTGTATTTATTAGACTACTCTTGAGACAGCATTCAAGATGATTTCATTGATGCAATTTTATACTTGCTTGCGTACTACGAGCTTAATCGTGAACAATAAAGCGATATCAAAAGGCAATATTTAATTCTTAATTAAATTGTTTGAAAAAAGTTCACTCAACTGTACAGATAGTTTAGTCAATGAAGGTTCTAACTGTGCATTACAATTTTATGTGCTTTTTCATTGGCGTTTTCTAGAGAATTAAATAAGTATTATATTTTTATATAGTTAAATTCTAAAGTGCAGATGATCTTTATTATCCCGGTGAGTTTAAATAGAGAAGAAATGCTTTTAGACTGAATACAATAAACGATTCTACTATAGAACACCAGTCTAATAATAATCAATATTAAAATTATAAGGTATATAATCAGAAATGAAGAGTTCGATACTTATCCAATCTATAATAATTTCATGCAAGTTATGTGAAATGAGTGAAAGTATAACTCTAAGTATAGCAACGAAGAATGAATCGTCTTATAATGACTTCAATCTTAAACGTTGCTTAAAAAAACCTGTAATTTCCGCAAGATATTCTGAATATATACGTATAAGGTATGTCGGGAGTGCGCAATTAGTTGTACATTCGAAAAATCGAATAAAAAAAAAGTGCATGCAGCGTTAATTCAAATTTTTTCGTCCCCCGCAGTCGCACATCGATGGATAGGAGTAGAGCGTACGACGCGGCGCTTTAACGATAAAAAATGCGCCGAACGCGTGGTTTATCATGTCGGGACGAGGCACATGGGTTTTTAAAAAATTCCAAGCTTTCTATGAATTATGACGATAATCTCGTTTGACATCGAGAAACGTCATTATTTACCGGGCTGCTGGGCGCGGTGCAGGCCGCCCTCCTTGCTTTCACGTACATATAGCTTCGATCTCTTTCTCTCTCTCTCTCTCGTTGCCTCGAACGAGTTCCTCGCAGCGCGGTCCAGGTCCACCACCACCGGCAGCACCAGCAGCAGCAGCAGCAGCGGACCGAGCAAACCGGTACATAAAGACACCAGGAAGAATTACGAGCGTCGGCGCGCCGCGTAAAATTGGAAAAACCGTGGAAAAAAGGGGCGATCTCGCTTCGGAAGGAGAGTAAAAAAGAATCGTATGGAGCTCACCTCGAGAGCGATTTCTCGCATACTACGCACGCACACACACACACACACAGAGCCAGACAGGCCGGCAGCGTTGAGAGAGGGAGAGAGAGAGAGAGAGAGAGAGAAAGAGAGAGCGCTCACCTGACGCTGGGCAGGCACAAAGGTAACCCGACTCGCTGCGTCGAGGTGGACCTGAACTCCCGGATAGACGCCCACGGCAGCGGCGGCGCGGCGTTCCTGGTCCCGGTGCGGTGCGGCAGCAGCTCGCGACCGACCGACCGACCGGCATCGGACACAATGCCCGCTGAGCCGAGAGCAGCACCCACTGTCACACGTTGTGAATTATGGCGCGTATTATTAAACCGCGCGCGGACGTGCCCCGCGCGAGAGAAAGAGAGCCGGAGGAGAAGAGGTGGAGATGCAGGGATACGCCGGCTCTGTAGGGAAAGAGAGGAGCCAAGAGTCTGTGCAGGAGAAAACTCGGGAGGGGACGAGATGCGAGCTGCCGAGCGCTTTTCTCTTAGGCCGACGTTCTCTGTTTGTATTGGGTTATTGGTGAAATATTTTCCAGACATTAATTCGAGCCGCTTGAGATCTGGGTGATTTACATATATAGTTACTAGAGGAAGATGCTTGATTTTTTGAAATTCATAACGATATTAAGCGCGCGGGCTAGTAAATTAATATTTCATTTTGATTGATGCCAGAACCGCTATCGATAATTTTTTTATGGTAAATTACATATAGAAGAAAGCGTGTATATTAAAGTCTGGGAGAAAAATTAACAATTTTGCTTGCTCTCTAAAAGATAACTATATAAAAAATATGATAAGGTTGCACATAAAAAATCTTATTTAATATTCATATGCATATTTCTTTTAAATTCAAATTATGTACTTGAAAATCCAATTTCAAAACTACTTACTACAGATATTGAAGATGGTTTTAATTTTGCAGTTTACGGTTTTAGCAGACCAGTTTCATTTACAAACGCGTATTTTTATTTAAGCTTAAAAGAATGGAAGAGTAAATGGAAGCACACTTTTAATGGCTGCGGTACGTTATCAAGTTTCATATTAATTTCACAAAGATGTTGTTTCAGTTATTTTAATGAAAGGCTTTCAGTTAATATTTTTTTTTTAATTTATGAAATTTATGCTACTTTTCTTGGCTTGTTTTAGGTGGAGATTTAACATTTTCATTGCTCTTTACGGTCATTTAAACTTTTCTCAAGTGCAAAAGGAATGTGAAGAGAGCTTGATTTTTACTTTATTTTTTTTTCTTTTAACTTTCTCTGGTATTTTTTGTTTTTTATACTTGAACCTATTTCGACATTTTTTTTTGATAAATCAGTATTATTAACTATTATGCCTTAAAGTTCAATTCATTTTGACACCCTCTTGAGCAAAATATGATTAACTGGTCAAATAAATTTTGCTTTAGTCTACCGAGTAGAATTTACTCAATTAGCGTTGCTCAACTTTATCAGTAAATTTTGTTCAACAGATCAGCAGATTTGACTCGCGAGTGTTTTCATTGTGCACACGTGCAGAACGTCAAAGAAACGTGTCAGCGGTATACGTGTAAAGAAACTGGATACGTCGCCGGCTTGGCAATGATTAAGGAAATTAAGACATTAAACCCCCCCTCTCTCTCTCTCTCCTTATATATAAATGTAATAATTCGTCTAGGAACGCACGTCTACGGCATCGTGGATTCAGAGCTCCATAATCGTAGCCATTAAATAAATAAATGAATTTTACATGATAATACAAGAAAATTAAGGTCAGCTGGAGTGTCGCGTGCGCGCGTATAGGTATATATATAGCATCGCGGGGCATAGCCGAGGAAAGGAATTTCCCGCGGAACCGCTTCTCTATACGGGCCGCGCTCTAGCGTTGCGGCCCACAAGTTTATGCATGACGAGAGCATAAATTCAAAGCTATTTACTAGATAATCTAGAGTAATGGCGTTCGTTCAAATGAGCCATAGATGTGCGCTTATACGAGCGCGAGCGACAGAGAGAGAGAGAGTGAGAGAGTGAGAGAGAGAGAGAGAGGCACTATAGCTATAGCACTAAGAGGGAGAGACCCGGTGACTAGGTGGCCCGCTATTCATATTTAAATGCAATGCCACTCGACCGGAGTAAAGTGCACCCTGCGCGGATTATTCCCCCACGAATATAACAAGCTTATTATTATGAACGCGCGCGCGACGCGACGGCGGAAGCGCGACCGAGAGCCGTTCCAGCAGGTAGCCATGAGCCTATATGCAGCGACAGCAGCAGCAGCAGCAGCAGCAGCAGCGCGGCGTTTAAATTCCGATGGAAATACTTGGCTACTACAATGTGCTGAGCTACCGCCGCTGCTGCTGCTCCGACTTGAATATCGTTAGATAAAAATTATGATGTTATATGGCGCTTTCTCCCTGCCCTGTCGGATTATACGGAGCTTCGATTTCCAGCCGATTCTTCGCCATTCAGGTATAGGTCTGCCTCTTTCACTGTAATATTAATAAAGTTCGAGGGCCTTAAGCGTGGGTGGACGGAGAGAAACGCGGGCGATGAATCGATCAGGCTACAGCTGTCGACCATTAATGAACGCAGTATAGACTGCTGGTATTTTCCCGAAAAATGCATCTGCCCCTTCACCCCCCCGTTTTTGTAAACTTATATAGACTGGTAATTGATTTGTTTTGGATATTCAACGATTTCATGCTTGAAATTTGCTGAATGATGAATTTTTAAAGGCGAATTCGACCGGCTGCGCTTTCATTGTAAGAAAACATTTTTTCTACTACTTTTATTTATCCCCTATCGTAAATTAACGATACACATAATGTTTGTTTATTTTTTTGACAAATAAATTGAAAAATAAGAGCTTCGTGTAAAGGAATAATCTTTATTTACATATTTTTAAAAGTCAAAATAAAATAATCATTGAGTAGATTGTACCGCTGCAGAACTTTAATCAAAACGGACAATATTCCGAAACAATACACACTCTGAAGTAATTGAAACGTTAATATCAAAAGAGTCCTTTCTCTTTATTCCAATCATTCGAATCACATCCAATGTACTCTAAAGTCTAATAGAGTAAATCCTATTCCAATCAATCTCGAATACATTTACCTTTAAGTTTAGTATTTGCTTCGATTGGCTTGTTTGAAGTTGGAAAAGTAGAAATTACGTGGGATCGACTGTACGTATATAGCCCACGTTAACGCAGGCCGAGTAAAACCGATTGGGTTTTTGAGCCGGTGCGCGTTTACCTGGCTTCCTTCCAGTCGTCAAATTTCTATCAGACCCCTTGGCGCGCTTGCGCAGAGTGATAAAAGTGGATAAAGGGTAGATTTCTTAAATTTCCTTTACCGAATAAGCAGCAGCAGTGCAGCAGGCCTTCCTTAGCCTCGCTGATGCGCGCTCGGCCCGACCTAATTCCCTTCTTTCCATTGAGTCGCATTTATTTCCCATTTCCCGCGTTGCATTATGCGACTGCAACGTTTCCTCCTTCCATCGGGGCCAGATTTCATTTACCTAGAAATCGAACTTATCTGTCGACGCAACGAGTAAAGCCGAATAATACTCCTTTTCCAATTCCATTTGGGGATATCTTCCTTATGTACGTTTCGCTTCAGATCGAGCAGACGCTCGACCCAGATCCTCAAATGTCTTCTCCTTTCCGTTATTTTTCATTTCGGACTTCTTATAGTTTAACTATCAAGCATTATTCTCAGCTGTTCTTGCCTAGCGGGTAATACGCTATCCGCGAGAAGAGCGAGAACGAGCGAAGGTGCATCTGTTATGTATAACGTACTATCAATTATGGTTACAGTATTTGGTGCGATTTTCTTTTCATTTGCTTTTACATCTTCTGATTTGACGCCGAAAAAAACTCGTAACTAATGTATCGCCTGCAGGATCTTCAAAAAGTATAGGACCCACCCTGATTTTGGTATCAACTACCTACACAAAAATGATGAGCTCCAAGGTCAATAGGATTTTCCTTTATTTTCGACCCCAGAAAATAAAGAGCCATTGGAATCTTTGTCGAAAATCCTATCGACCTTGGGGCTCGATTGTTTGTTTAGGCACTTAACAGGCAAAATCGGAGGGAAGGGGTCCGATACTTTTTAAAGGGGGGGGGAGGGGTTAACGACTTTAATTTTGAAAAAAATTTATTATGAGTTATTATGGAAATAGGACATTTCCAGTGCATTATTTAAACTTTTCTCACATATAAAAATGTAGATTCTTTCAGAAAAGTACAGATACATATTTAAGGTTGCAAAAAATAAGAATAGAGAAAAAAGGCTACAAGGCTACAAACTAAGGCAAATGACTGATTAAATGCCAAATTGAAGAAGATCGCTAATTCTTGTATTTACGCTTATCACTTTTAGAATAATACTTTGGTAAGATTTCACCGCTGAAGCGTTAAATTAACTAAAAT
This sequence comes from Megastigmus dorsalis, assembly GCA_900490025.1. NCBI lineage: Eukaryota > Metazoa > Arthropoda > Insecta > Hymenoptera > Megastigmidae > Megastigmus > Megastigmus dorsalis. Next base: position 42,195 of record UELU01104676.1, on the reverse strand, counting down.
ATTTAATAATCTTTTCGAAAGTCTAAGTTTACAAAGTTTTATGAACTGTCCAAACAAGATCCGTTTATACAGCCACGTTATCGTACTTTGTACGAATTTCTTAGATGCATTTTCCTTTTCATCAAGCTCAAAAACTATCTTAATAACCACAAAACTTTCTTACACATAGGTATAGTCGTAAGGTTGTGAGTTTACGACGTCTGCAGTCTGCAGCTTTTACAGCGGTGCACGTGTACAAAGTTAGATTTGCCGCCACACATATAGAGAGGATATGGGTCAGCGGTGCGATCGAGAAGCTTTCCGATCGAAACACTTCTGGGCTCGCGCTCCGCAGTATGCTTCTGGTGCACGCGAGCAATTCCCTCGCTCTCGTGTGGTATGCAAAATTTTAAGTATTCGACGAGCATATTTCTCCTGGCGGTCCACGATATTGCCCGTCTATGGTGCCATTTGGATTGAACGCGTGCACAGTGTATAAAGCGTGTACATATACTTACATGTACAAGCAGCTGCAGCAGATTTTACTGCTCTTACCTAGGATAAATGGACGCGCATGCTGTTACCTGATGCGTACTCAGTGTCCTCGGAAGTGGCCCGATGGGTCACCTCACTTAGGCCTTTTTTATTCTTTTTAATTTTTAATAGTGCTTGAAATATTGTAAAATGAGTTATGCATGCATTTTTTAATGTTAAAAATAATTTTGGCGATTGAAGTAATGTGTTGTTTCAAATAATAAGAAACTTTATTATTATTATTTTCTCAATTATTCATAAAATGTTGAACTCCTTTAAAAGATCATACCATCTATTGAGTAAACAAACAGTAATAATTGAAGTATTACAAGATTACAAAATTGTAATATATTGTAGGAATTTATGTATTAACTAAATTTTGTACTATTAATAAGTAAATAAAGAACTGCTAGTTCTCTAAGATTTGAATAATGTTTGTCATCCATTTGTACGACATCCGGGTATATTTCATTTTAAGTTAAAAGTTGAATAAAACAAAGAAAAATCACCGGAGGAAAATTACGAAAATTGGAAAGAATTGTGGAAGACGCTTGTCATATTTTTCGGAGCAAGACGCAAAGTGAAAGCAAAGATTTCGCCTCTCACTTTTCTTCGAGCTGCAGGTCGCGTACTCCCGAGGTTCGGCAATTCAATATAGTTTGAACAGGGGATACTTCAATATGTCGCCAGCAGCAGGTCCCCGACGGGTCGCCACATGTTACGCCTAATAACGTCATAGATCAGTCAACGCGTGAACTTTGTTCTGCAGTCTTCAAACTCTCCGCGAATCGAGAGCGATCTCTAGCTCAAACTCACCCTCCCAACCTCCCCCATGTCCTCTACACTCGCTCACGCACGACTTCCACTTTACAAACGTACCTATCAACATCGCCTCGCCCCACATTCCGTCAGCTTGAAAAGTTTTAATTACTTTCGCTTATTTGCCCTAGACTCATTTTCAATAGTAACAGTATATCTGTTACTTCACTTTCGGATATAGTATAAGTAATATAAAGTAATACTATAATTATATGGTTATAATCTTTATCTCGTTTTTTAGTTATTAAAGGGAATGGAATATTCATGTGTTATGATATTCTTTCCTGTAGGTTTCGTAGACTTCTATGATCATCTTTCACAAGTTTTCTATCTTTTTATGCTTTGCATTGTCTATATAGTATTGTAATTGAAGTAGCTTAAGGAGGTTCATCTGGTTTAAAATTAACGAACGGATTTTGATGAAATTATAAATACAAGTTTATTATTGCACATTAAACAGCGTGTTAAGTTTTTAAGTTATTTAGCACCCTTACTAATGAGATATTATTAAAATAAATTTTTGCAATTTAACATTCAGTCTTGTGTAGAATTGGATTATTCTAAACATTTAACTTGATCTGTGTAGTTATTAACGAACGATTTACAGAAAAACTTTTACACGACGTAAAAAAATATTTAGCGAATATTTTGAGACCATGTAAAACTCGCTAACTTAAGTATAAAACTTATAATGTATATATTTTCTGTGTAAAATAGCTAAGCTTGAGCAGAATAACCTCAATTATTTAAGATAGCGGCAACTTCGCATTTTTTGTCACAGCGCACGTTGTTTGGAATTAATACATACAATATTTAACTATATAATAATCTGATAAAATATAATCGTTAATCGAAAATGTTAAATAGGTTAGTAAATAGAAAGTCTGTTGCAACTTTGTTTTGACTTCCTACGTACCATGGCGAACCTCCTTAATATTACCATAAGAGAAAGAGTCATGTTGGCTATCTCTAAAAAGTATGATATATTAACCTTGTATTAATTTTTCTTGAGCTGAACAACGAATGTATTATTTCTATCATAGATCGATAAAGAAAGATGAATAGCAAATGATTAATCGGAATATGTACATGTATATATATATTCTCATAAATAAATATATACTTTTAAAATTATAGATACTACATTTTATGTTCAAAAGTTTGTTCAATAGACTCATTCAAATCCTTAGGCTCGATTCATCAATCATAATTATAAACTCGTTCGTACTTGAATAACTTAACTTATGTAGAATCAAATTAAAAAAAAAACATGAAAGAATTAAATAGAAAAAAATTTAATTTTGCATATTACTAATAGCAATACATGATTTTTAGTAATATATAAATACAAAAAGAAAAAACATACAATGCAAGATGATAGTGATCAGGATGATAATTATAATGACATCAACTTTTAAAATGGAGTCCATTTACACGTTTCATGGTTACTTGTAACGGTAGAACAATTGAATGCTTCTGAAAATTCGTTCAAATTGTACAGAACTTTTCTTGTTACTTTTTTGTTATTATTTTCACACTGGATCTGAAAAACACATTGATTTAAAAAATATGTTAATCAAATAATAAATTTGCATATATTTACACTGAGATAGTAGCTTACCCCTACGTATGCCTTGAAAAAGTTTTTAACTGAATAAGATTTAGAATCCTTTAACATAGACTCAAGAGCAACTCGTACACCAAATACCTCTGTGATTGTCGTATAGGCTAAATTATACTAAAAATAAAAATAAAAATGTATTGTAAAAAGCACTACAAAATATTAATCCTGAATATAAATAAGTTATTGCTTACGCCATATGATACTATATTTTCGGGTACAAAACATTTTACAACTGTTGGTGTATAACTAGTATGTGGCATTAACCATTGGCTGCCATGCCGATCGTATAAGTCTAAATTAATTGTAAGACAAAGATAAATTAAAATAAATTTATTTTAAAATATAATATATGCATTGATATAAAAATATATGTAATACTCTTCATACCACTTTCAAGTAGATTTTCCGTCAATAGAGAATATAAAAAGTTTGCTGTATTCACTCCGTAAGTAGCATAATACGTTTCTCTGCAATAATAGTACGCGATTCAATATCAGTTTTTGTGTGTATATTTTGTATGATTATATATAGTATACTAATAGTGCTTTGACTTACTCTTTTATCGTATGCTGACTAGCGAATAAAGATTTAGTAGCAATGACACTCAATACAGAATATAAGACTGCAATAAGTAAATGCTTATTATTTATATATCACAATAAACTCTTGATGCATACATATATATATTATCTTACTTACAGAAACGATTACGAGGATTTTCTAGTTCAGCAATACTAAATGGTGTATGTTCATATGGTAATCTGAAAAGTAAAATGATACGTGATTAACTGTAATCACTTAAACGTTTATTATTTGTTAAGCAAACTTACACTACAGGATCTCGTAGTCTCCGCAAATCTTTAATTTTTATCATACGACGATAAATATTAATATCTACGAAGTAATTACCGGTAATTTTAAACTGTAAAAAAAGTAAAAAATTGTAATTTATTGTTTTTAAACAGTATACCTTAACCATAAAATGAGCTTACAGTATCATAATAATTTGAAACAAAATTTGAATCCACGTCAGTTCCAAATGCATTTTTAGTAATAGCTGCCAATTGTGATTTCAGATATGCCTTTTTAGTTGGAGATAACTTTTGAGAATTATCAATATTGAAATGAAAAACTTTCACAACATTGTTCTGAATTTTCTGTGCTTTCGCAGTATATGGCTTCTGAAAAAGGAAGAGTTCAGTTAAAAAATATAATTGTATGTATACTATATTCTAATATACTATTGATAAATACCATCTTTTCTTCTATAAATTGTAGCAGTTTTTGAGAAACACCATAAAGTTTCGTCTCTTCAGAACAAAAGGCAGACCTATAAATACATATATTAAATAGATATGTATATATATGAACATAAATTAACTTGACTGTATATAATAAGTTTATTTTATCTTTTCCAATCATTTACTTAAGCCATATTAAAATTTTAGTTAGGACATATTTGAATATTTAACTAATTATATAGTATCGGGCTAATGATCAAGTGACCAAAATATAATTTCTCTAGAATCTTATTTACTGAAATTCACAAACTTTATTATTGTATTTCAAACGCACCTCGCTACTGGATTAGCAGACTGCGCCCAATCAAAATCGTAGTATCTTATATTATCTGCCACAAACTTCGATCGTACAGCGTGAGCTGCAAAATGAAACAGATGATTACAAAAATACCGAGTTCATTTTTGAATAGCAAAACAAAACCTAACAATAGAAAACAAAGCAATTCTGTAAATACCTATTGTACTATCATTGAAATAATGGAAATATTTAGCCATTCTGCGAAAATATGGCATATTTTTGACAATAATTGGTTCATCGTCGTGTACATGTATTCCAACGTGTTTAAATTCATCTTTTATAATCTTGGACCAATTGAGCTAAATAACAAAAAATAATTTCATTTATTTCTTGAAGACAGTTTTAAAAATCAAAGGTATTACCTTTGTACTGTCACCTTTAGTATGTTTATTATACATCTTACTCCATTCTCTAATAGTTATTTTATGGTTTAACGGTTCTTTATTAGTAACATCTATAGAGTCAAAAATAGCCTGAAATAATAAAAAAGTTATTGCATATTGAAACCATATAATGTAATTGTAAAGATAAAAATACTTCAACGTACTTTTAAAACGAAATTAAACAAATCCCAAACATTGACATCATCAGGATTGATGAGTGTTTCAGAAAGTAATGATTCATTTTCGGATGTATAATATTTAAATGGCTCGCATAGCTTGTCAACCACTTGAGGTTTCTCAGAATCGTCAGTGTTTTCAGTCTTAATTTCTTCAGATTTTAAAAATGGAGACTCATAATCTATTTCATGCGATGGCTCATTAGAATCTCCTCCCAGATATTCCTCACTTGAAGAATCATTTTTCTTGTAACAATATCTATAAGCTTGTCCCTGTAGTTTTACAAATATATCAGATAATAAATCAGTAAATTTTTTTGAATTCCAGTCCGTTATTGAAGGCGGTTCTATCTGAAAAAAGTAGAGCAAATAAATTATTTGAACGAGGCAATTTTTCAAAATGAGGTGATCTTGTTCTAATTTAAAGAAATAACAGATTCCATGATTTTAAATAAATTTTATTATATACGTATAATATACTTACAAGAATAATATTCTTATTTGGGTCTGTGAGATCGTTTGTAACACTAATGCGAAAGAAAGTTCGTTCGAATCCTAATGAAGCTAATTTGTCATCTAATTGTTGCCACGTACTTTCATTAACTTTCTCATAATATTTTTTCAACATATCATTGAATACTCTATCGATAGAGAACCAATTATTTTCACTGTGGACCACCTTTTCTGTATCATATTTATAATAATCTTCGTCTAAGGAACTGATCCCGTTTCCTTCCGAAGAATCACTCTCGTCCCCTAAAACATATACATTAAATATTTCTTCAAATAAAATATTATTATATCTATCAATCTTTATTTTATTACATACAAAGCTTCATGCACTGTTCATACAGTTCCTGTTCTATAACTAGTGATTTTCCTTCATTTGTATATTCACCATTCAACATGTCTAAAAATTAATATAAATTTCATATTATTGATAAATATTAATAAGTATTACATTGATAATGTATAAAGTAGCCCTTCAAAACTTATTACTTTTTATCACTGGTATAAGCAACGTATACGCCGTTGCCAAGTTTTCGTTAAAGTTATAATTTTTCAAAACTTCCGATCTTTTCTTAGTGCAAGTAAAAGAGTAAAAATCTGTACAAAGATTATCGTTCTGGGTCTTCTCTTTAGATGGAAGGATCTCTAAAAATAAGAAAAAATGCATATATTTTAAAACAACTAATTAAACCTTCATTAAAATTTGAATGCATAGTTTTAATATACCTTCACTTGAAAAGTACAGATCTTCTTCAAAGGTTCGGTCTAAATCATTTTCCTTTGAATTAAATATTTCATCATCTAATAGTACTTCTGTACTATCTACTGGCACAGCTAGCGTATAAGCTGCACCAGCTATTAGCGAAATCCTGAAATTCGTTATTAATATTATTTAGTCTGGAAAATAAATCATAGTTTCAAAGTTCAGCTCCTAAATTAAATTTAAAATTGTATGAAAGCTAAAAGCTGAGTTAAATTACTTGTGCTATGTTTACTATCTAAGTGGATCTTACTGTAGAAATTGTGATTATTTTATTTATTGTTTACGGATTGAAAAATAAATCTGTTTTTTTCTAATGATTCATAAATTATTTTAATTTAACTATAAATATAAAACATAATATCACAGGTTTTCTTTCCAGTAGTCGTAATCTATGTTTTGACTATCATAATTACTAATATGTTAAATTTTATAACTGTTTACAAAAATTCAGTTTCAACATAAATTATATTATTCAAAAGTCCTTTAGCAAACAATTAAAAAATATTAGAGGAAATGTACAAAAGCAACGTAATAGAAGAATATAAGACATTCATTTTCTTTCAAGTAATTTTTTGTGTCCTGCAAGTAATTGATTTAAATTCTGTTTTAATTAGACCATTTTCTCTGCTCCACTTTTGACGCTGTAACTTTTGATATAAACATGCTGGAAAAATTCCGTATATAGCGTTTTCGATAACCCTGAGTTTCATCTTTAAAACGCTGTCGCTAAAATTGGCATAGAAGTAGATGTGAAAAATTTATATTTATTAGCTTTTTTTTCGAAAAACGTGCGTAATTTTTACTGATAGAACGTGTTATAAATATCTACCGTTTAAAGTCTCGTTGGAAGTTTTCAATTTTTTCATTATAGACCAAGATATTGCACTTATAGTATTGAAAATAGTGTCCAGTAGCTCAAATGCCTACCAATTTTGAATTATTACAATAAACGATTTCACAAAATTTTTTCCTATAAATCTAACTCGCTAATGACACTATAAAGCTTATCTACTAAGCATTAATTTAGTTTAATAGTTGGCTCTGAGAAATTTTTTGAAGTCGAGATGTCACAGCTTAAAAAAAGAAACTCATGTTTCTCAATTATCTCTGATTCTTATGATTGAGATTGAAAAATTCCGACGTGATTCTAAAGAGTAGATATTTATGGCATATTTTACCAGTATTGCAACTATTGAGCAAAAAAAATATCTAAAAAAAATTACGCACCTTTCTTCGAAAAATAAGCTATAACTTTTTCACATCATCATTATCGATTTGACTTTGGGTTATCCCAAATGCTATATATATATTTTTTTCCTGGACACTTACATAAAAAGTTACAGCGTCAAAAGATGAGAAAAAAATAGCCATTCGAGATGAAACGGGTTAAATGATTTAGGTTTTACGCATTTTTTCCAATGGCTAGACCTTAAAAATTCCGGTTACGTGAATTTTTTTTATTCATGATGAAATGGTAATAAGTATAATTAGTGAAATATTATTTACATTACTAAACAAAAATTATAATTTGTTAGAGATAATCCTTTACATTTGGCTCTAAAAGCTTATTATAATTCTCTACTTACGATTATAATTCTTTATGCATTTTAATCAGGTTCTTGTATGAATTTCAAAAAAAATTTTATTTAATTTTTTATTGGTGAGTAATTTCTTTTCATTTATCAAGAGACTCGATATTTTTCTAGAAAAAGTGTTTTAACAACGCTGTATTTTTAAAACGTTTGAAGTGCTCCAGAAAAAGAAGATGGAGTGTGACGTCACACTTATATAATAAATATATGTACATACCAGCATGCAATACGAAAAATAGTAGACTCAACTGACGTATTAACCAAAGCAAATCGATTTAATATTATATTATTGGTTCACATAAAAAACGTTATGGTTGTGATATTCAAATATTTATCATTATCGACCTTCCAAAGCTTTGTTTGTGACAACTAAAGTAAATGACCAAAGTTTTGGTTGTGAGATCGAAATCAAAACCAAATGGTCAAGACATAATAATTTACTTTGGATCTCCCAACCAAAGATTTGGACAATGCAACCAAATAATGACAACTAATGACTTTAGATGTTACAACCTAAGGAGTATGGCTCTGGCATTTAAATGCTTAGATGCTGTGACTAAAATTTTTACTTCTTAGAGCTAAATACTAATGACTTTGGTTGTAACAACAAAAACTCTTCTCTTCGTTTTATTTAATTATAATTATGAAATCAAGGCGTGCTGCAGTGCGCTACTGGCATGTATGTAGCCTGCGGTGGCATACGACTTATTTATACTTCAAAAATTTTATTTATATTTCGCAAACAAACACTCAATTTTTCACTCCTATAAATTTGAGAACTTTTAAGCCGAACAACTTATGACTTTTAATTTTAATAGTTAAAAATTATTTAACATAAAAGTATTTCATTAATATCAGAATAATTTTTATATAATTCTTTTACTAAATAAAAACTATTCTCGAACTCATTGTTTAAAAAGAAATAATAAAATATACCGTACTAATATACAGTATATATATACACAATTATTTGTGAGTTATTGTTTATTTTATTATTAGTTATATCTACAATGCTGAGATATTAATGTACTTACAGTATCAAGGAAGTTGTCATCTCTACACACAAAATGACACTAAGGTATGCACCAAATAAAATGAAACATATTCTCTTTTATAATGCGATATCTATTATCTTTTGTTTCAAATTTAATTAGCTAGAGCAAGATACTAAGTTAATTAGACATACCGGACATGAATTATTTAATCAGACACGTAGATTGACTTGGACATGCATCGCATTGTGCATTTAATATTATGCTCAAATATTGGTGAAGTTTGCATGCATGTAATCTTATATTAATTGATAAAGTGAAAATATTTTGAAACTTTAATTGAACTTTTTATATACTATTGAATATAGATATAAAAATGTTATATTTAATAAAAGTAGAACATTACATTTATTGATTAAGTAAAGTTTTTCTATCGGTTTTAATGCGAAGTACCTAGTTTATTCAATTTTTGTTAATTTATTTTATATATAGGCTGTCTAGTTATCTTTGTATTTAGCTGATAATATATCATGCAATGCTTCCACAAAAAAAGCAGTTGTACCGGAAATAAGCATTCGTTCGTAGATTTATCTGGTAATATAATTACTTTCTTCATAATTATTTGTTTATTGACGTCTTTTGTGTATTTTTAAAAATCTGTGACTTAATATATTTGTAAACTTATGTATCGATTTTGGTGCCAAAACTAACACTTTTTGACACTTTTTTACCGGCGATCTAAAGGTTAATGCAAAAAAGCTACAATATTCATGTAATATTGTTTATTAAAATAAAAAATTATCACTTTATAATAAAGCAAAAAATTTTATTTTAATTGATCAATTTATGAAGTTATAAACTTTTATTTTAATAAATAATATTACATGAGTTTTGTAGCTTTTTTGCATTAACCTTTAGATCGCCGGTAAAAAAAGTGTCAAAAATTGTTAATTTTGGCACCAAAATCGATACATAAGTTTCTAAATGGTCTATGAGGCAATATGGTCTAAAGATTCATGTATATAGTCATTTAAATAAAGTAATTTATCCGCTCCTTCAAATCATATTCTAACCAGGTTAAAGTTGCTTTTTATCTAAGACTTAAAACGCTCAAGAGTATGCATATTAATAAAAGTAAATTACATTCTGTTATAAGTGTGTCTTTTACACTCTATACAATGTGCAACTTCCGAATCATCGCTTAGTCGTTTAGAAGTTATCAATATATACCTAGAATAATTTATTGGTTTATTTAGATCCATAATGTCTCATTTCAAACTTATTCATTTAAATTCTTGATATATAATGAATCATTTTCTCTGAAATACAACTGTTATTATGATAAAAAAATCTTATGCATACTTCCAGGAAAATGTTTGATGCAAAGATTGATTACGTCTAGTTTTACTAATCCGATGCTGTTGATACGGTGGATATCAGAGAAATTGAAAGGAAAAAGTTAAAAGAAAGAGGAGAGAAAGAGGAGAGAGAGAGAGAGAGAGAGACAGCTAGCGAAGGACAGAGAAAGGGTGGAATGAAGGAGAGACAGCAAATTCGAAAGGAGAAAAGATCCCTCGGAATGAGTGGACGACGGTGTGGCGCAGCGATGCTGCTAGAGCTCGGTGTCAGCAAGATTTAAGAGAGGAGATCACTTTTTTAGAGTCTGCACTTTGATAGCCGATAAAGAAAGACGGATAGAGGAAAACGACGGGGGCGGAATTACTGCTCGGCGATATAACGGCGGCAGTCGGTGAGACAAAAGGATGGAAGAGGAGGGGGATAGGATGAGTGTATACGCAGAGAGAAGAGAATACGGAATAAACAGGACCATAAAGAATGAAAAATTATGGGGAAAGGGGTGAAGATGTTAGATAAGGGGAAGCTGGCATGCAAAACAGATTTCGCCCTGGTCTGCCTTTTTGATTTCTGCATTATACGAGTTTTAGGCAGACATCTTATTCTCTTCTGGACTTGCAGTCGAGTAGCTCATTTTACTCTGGTAACGTTGCCAAAATCATTTTGGGCATATTAGACTCTATGTACTAAATATAAATCTGAGTGCGATATTAGTAAATGAGTTTTTATATTGCCTATAGGAATATTTCATGTATTTTAAATGTCGGTTAACAAATTTGTCTTTTATAGGTAACTAAAGCATTTTTTTCGTTATTTAAAAGCTGGTGTTATGTAATTCGCTTCATAGTAATATAAAAAATTCAATAAACTAATAAAAACGGTTAAGTACTTAATTTATTTGAGTTTGGACATAAGACGATAATATTAAATTTTCGTCGTTGAATTCGACATCAAATTTCTATATTGCATATAATATACTTTGTGTATCTTATTAATTGATTAAAATTGAAACTTTATTCACTTGCTTAGTGAAAACCTGAGAGCTGAAAACTAATAGAGCTTTCAATCAGCTGCCAACTAGATTAATGCATTTTGTGGCTTATGGAGCAAGAATGGAGCCCAGGCTGAATGAAAGAAAAAGAATAGTATCATGCGCCCTTTGTCAAGCGTTTGCCGCACAGAACAGACTCGCGCCTGTCTTTATTTGTTCAAGCGAACGCGCGCGAACTGTACTATAGTATCCTCGCGCAGCGCAGCAACGCGCATACAACCAGGCTCTTCCTCTTTCTCGCTGTGAAAGCATAATATTGCGCGCTAGAACGCAGGGGGCATTACCACTTCACATCCAGGTACATCCTGAGCTATTCCAGAAAGAGCCAGTAAGAGAGAGAGAGAGAGAAGAGGCAGGCGAAGAAGAAGAGAGAAGAGTGAAAGTGAGTGAAGAGCAGCAGCAGCAGCAGCAGCAGCGCGACCGCTGACGGTCGCGCGCGAGCATAAACCGACTCTCCACGCACGAGGGATAAGCCCCTTTTCAGCATGCTTATTTTCCTGCATGTGTGCGCCCCGCCAGCTTTTCCAGCTCTCGCTGAAAAAGAGAGGAAGATGCGTACGTGGGCGACTGTGTGCATGCAAGGATGGGTGGGAGGGAAGGGAGGCAGGGCCGAGTTTACAGGACTGCGTTTTTATCCCGCCGCTCTCACCCGGGATTATTAAAGTTTTTCGCTACGACTTTCTTTGCCATGCACTTTATGCGTGTAAAAAGTTAGTGTCCCGTCCGCAGTTATTGCGCTTCGCTTTTTGTTTCGAAGATTATATTACTGCAATAAGCTGGACCGCGCGCTTCGCCTCTCTGCAGCTTTATAAAAAGGTTTTGTCATTCGAGGCGCAGTGATTTCTTTGCGAGTTTCCTGGATTCTGCCGCTGGTTGTTGGAAAATATTTTCCTCATTTTTCCGCGGTGCTCGAATGCTTTTTGAGTCATTCAGTCATATTGCGCTTATGTTTGCGTAAATAATCCAAAAGCTAATACAAATACAATGTGTGCACTGACGATGAGCTATGAGGTTTTCAGATAAGTTTAATGGAGCTTACATTTTTCATAATCTAAATACGGAGATTTAGCACGCAAAAATTGCGCATTAAAAATAAATTCTTGAAAATGTTACCCTCTAAAAGTCGCATCGCTGCAGCACGTTGCGAGAGTAGGCAACATCATACACAGAGGAGAGAGCCACACCACTTGCAGATGATCTTTTTTCATCGTCTAGCCGTTTTTTGCGGACGATCCGCAGGGGCTTGGAAAAAAAGTCGGATTTGGGCTAGATCCAGCTATTTGCTCATCTCGCGCTCGTGCAGCCAGTAGCAGTAGCAGCAGCAGATATCCACCAGAAGTGCACCGCTATTCGAACTTGGAAGTGTGCGGACATTGAAAACGAGGCAGGAGAGAGCCACAGACTGCAGCGGAGCTTGCAGCGCGCTTCTCTCTGTTTGACGTGCTCTTTTTAAACGCTATACACATATTTGGCAGACAACCGGCGGTCCTCGATCCTTCTCCCTCTTTCTCTCTCTCGCTCGGTTTTCCTTCTCTTCTCGTTTCGACCATACGAATCCAATCTGCTTATTGCCTATTTGTAACGTTCACATGTGTATGCGCGCGTATCCTGGGGGAAGACTGGAAACTTTTTTTATGTCTGCTTGCGCCTTGTCTCATATCCGGATTCTTGTCTTGCTGCAGTAGAACTTTCAGGCTGTATTCTTGCAGTTTTCGTAAACGTTTTGTTCCAAATGATTCCGTTGAAAAATGAAGGGAAAAGAGGAATTTGCACTACACATTGGAAAAAAATTATTATCTCAAAGCTATAAATACTGTATGTCTATGAAACATAGGAGACAAATAAGTGTAGGTCTGTTCTGACTGGATTTGACATAAAATAGCTCTATTATCTGTTAGGATTTCAATATTCAAAATTTTATATTGCTACTGTCGTTTTATGCGGGTTAATGGTGCGCTATTCACGTCAAGACCTGTTTACTGAATATTAATATTATAAATATATTATAAATGAGTATACAATGGTACTAACTTAAAACAATAAGAGATGGTGCGTCTCTAGTTTCTAGTGTTTCAGTTTATAAAAGTTAAATATTGTAAATATATTTCAAGAAAGGAATTCGTCTGTTACGTCGTACGACGTATCTTTTTATATCGCTCAATCGTCAATCGAAAAACGCTCGATTGTAACATGCATTACTTAATATTGTGAAATAAGTACCAAACCAGCACGAAGCTACATGCGCAAAACCTCAAATCACGACACACTTTTGATCCTTTAAAAACGATTAAAGGAGGACAACAACAAGTCAGTCTTTGACTCGGTCTTGCGACGAAGCTGCGTGCCCTCAGGATCTACCTGCCGCGACGCTCCGTGCTCCGCAGGTTACTAAATAAGTATCATAATCGATAAAAATAAATACACTGTAAATTTTCTAACTACCATTACAATCCGTGTAAACATTAATATCAATTTAAAATCTATAATCAGTATTTAAAGTGAATAAAGGAAATTTTCTCAAATTAAAGAAGTGATTTAGTTTAAATAAACCACGTCCATCAATCTACAACAACAATCCGAACGAGAGACCAACACTGACCAAGCAGTAAGTACGAAAATCCCTAAATTCATCAATTTCATCATTAATAAATAAATCCAGAAATCCTAAATACTCAAGAATCTCGGTGGAGCGTTATCTACTTAGACATAATCGTCCAGAAGTGAGAGCCTGGACATCACAATTGGTTCCGGTACCGAATAATACCTTATTTTGATATTCATATTATACTGGACATCACACGTCTACGCCTGAAATTAGGCAATTTCGTGTTTTTCTTTGATTAAATTATTCGGCCTTAAAGTATTTTAATAATGTTGAACAAAAATTTCCATTAGTGTTTTTAAATTACTAAATTAAAATTTTTTAATTTAACATTAAGCATTTCGTGGATTTTCCATTTGGTTTTGTACATCTATGTTATTTAAAATTAGTTTTAGTGGTAATTCCATTTTTGCATCCAAATTTAGAATTGTTCGTTTGTATAATGAATTTATAGAAAGTAATGATAAAATGAAAAAGTAAATAAAAATAATATTTGAGATACATTAATTAAAGCATGTAACACGATAACAACTTTTTTGTATAAAATGCGAAACCTTCGCTGAGTTTCATAGTAACATATTTATACGAAAACAAATATCTCGAAAGTTTATTTAAAATTGTTGTACGAATTCAATTAGCCCGAAAGGTCTGCATTTATGCTGGAAAATGATTTTTACAATAAAATGCATCCATTCGCGATATACGGATATACATTACGAAACGAAAGCATCATATTGCTACATAGTAATTAAATTTTTCAAGTAAATATACGAATAAAAGTATTGGCAATTTAATAAGTTTCGTTGCGAAGAACGCACCCGAACCACACTCCGAATGTTTCATCACTCAAATCTTCGAAAACCCGAGAGAGAAAAATAAAGACAGATTGTAGTTGGTGGGGTATACACAGAGCGTGATAAACCGAAGTGCTTGAGTACTTTTCTTTCGCATAAAGAGCAGAGGTGAAAGGAGGAGAAAAAAAGGAGCGCCGCGCAGCTTTGCCGCACAAAGAAAAGCCGGAGAATCTGGCGCAGCACTTTAATTCGCGGTGCAGGATTAGAGGATATCCGAGAGAGAGAGAAAGAGAGAGAGAGAGAGGAAGAGGGAAGAGCGTGCCAAGGAATAGGCGCTGCACGAAAAGCGATGTGTATTAAAATGATGAGCGGCAGCGGTGGTGGCCAGGCCGGCTAGAGAGAGAGAGCTGGGCTTTCGCCCTCCGGCGACGTGCCGTATATAGTATAACACGCGTGTCTGCTGCTGCTGCCTCGTGTCTAGTCATAGGACGGCCGAGCGAGCGGGCGCCGGTCCAAACTAGAGGGCAAAGTGCTTTCGGGACTCGAAATATACGCACTGTATCTGCCAGAGAGAGAGAGAGAGAGAGCACACGCTGCTGCTGCCGCTGCTGGCTACAACGAGCAGCAGACCGAGAGCTTCACCGAGTCCGACGCACCTGCTGCCAAGAGTCAAAGCAAATTGATATAGCCTCTCGCTCTCTTTCTCTCTCTATCTCTATCTCTATCTCTCTGCTCACTCTGACTGACTGTTTCACGAAAATCGACCTGTATTTTATTCGTCAGTTATCGCTTGAGCGTGTTCGCTCAACTTATCTCGTTCGTCTTCCATCATGACTATTATTATGGAGAGACGAGCTTTGAGTGAGAACTGTATATACCTTGGCATAGCGGAAAATTTAATTAAAAAGTTAGCGCGCCGATAATGAAGCGTGGATACCCCGGCTTAACGAGTCTGCTTCATCTTATTATCCTAGTGTCTCTCTATACTTGAGGCCAAATTATCATCTTATTGAGTAATCTCTCTCTTTCTCTCTCTCCTTTGAGCTGGGCTTACTGCTAAAATGTTATACTACTTTTTTGTACGCGGCATTTTTGCTTATTTCATTATTTCATGGCGCGTTAATGGCCAAATGGCTTATTGACTATTTAAAAAATTCAGATTTTACATGCTTCGCAAAACTACTTGAAAAGCTATTCTCTTTTAAAAAGACAATATAACTTTTAAATAAGTGAGAAAAAGCTTTTAACGGCATTAAAAAATTGTATGACTTTTTGGGGAGACGAGTTTTTGAATATACAAAAGATTTTCTATTTCTACTAATTAATTTGTCATTCTTTCAGGATTACAGAATACAATTTTGAATATTTTAAATATTTTCGATATTTTGTAGTTATATTTTCACATAAATTCGTGGATTAAAGGGCAGCGGTGACCGGGGGTAAAGTGTACTTTTTTAATTATTTTTTGAAAAATATAATATTGATATAGAAAATTGCCAATTCAATAAATTTATGTAATAGAACGATGGTTTTAAATTTTCCCATAAGTGCCAGCAGTTTTTTTTTTGCGTTTTCGATTTATAAAGTGATAAATATTAGAAACATTATTTTTATGCGTTAAAAAAAGGAAGCAGCCAATCAAAAATTGTTAAGCAAATTATTTTGTGCATATGCTTTGGGAGTAAAGTCACCGACAAAGGGGAGCGTCTATCCGCAGCGACAAAATAAATGAAAGTATGGAGTCCTTACTACGTTATTCAGTTTCTATATAGACACCCCGATTGTAAATCAGATTTGTATGAATTTCAAAAGAAGATATATAAATTGAGATTATTATAACAAGGAAAGATTTCATCTACATTTAATACTGGAATCAACACAATTTGATATTTAAAAGTTTAATGAGGAATTACAAATAATTTCGGCTCACTTTACCTCATATTAAATTAAAATTAAAATTAAAATTATATTAATTAAAATTAATGAGTTTAAACATTAGACTTTGTTACATTTTCATGTACTATAAATTCATTTAAAATATTGCTGTTTTTATTTTATCAATAGTAAGGTGTTAATTGCCAAATATATGGTATAATTGAAAAATAAATCAATTACATGTAAAATCATTAAGGTGTAACATAAATTCCTTTATCAATAAATTCTAATTCAAGATTTTCGTGCTCCATTATTTCTATACGAGGAAAATAACGATCAAAGCTGCGGCGAGTTTTTCTCATCCGCCGTCTTCTAATCACAACCCCGAGCAATTTTCAGTTGGTCACTTTGATATACCGCGTCGTTGCCATCCGCGTGTCCCTCCCTGCACAAGGAATTCCCAACCCAGGGCACGTTAAGGCCAGCGAGAAAAAGAGACACTTTATGCCAGAGATAGAGAGAAAGAAAGAAGTCACCGGTACGAGTTGAGCGTCGGCCGTATACTGCTCGCGCTGCAAAAGGTGTGACTTAGTTGTTTGCGGGAAAGCTTTCGGTCGTGGGGGGGAGTCGGATGCGCGCTTTGCCCAACGAATCTCCGTTGATTCCGAGCGTCGACGTGCGGTTGCTTCTCCTCGTCCGGCTCGCCTTACCCGCTGCAGACGTGCTCTGGAGTCTAATGGTTAACTTTTCGGCCGCGAAATAAGCCGCTGTCTCTCTCTCTCTCTCTCTCTCTCTCGCGGCGATGGTAGCAGCACGGCAGTCCTCGGCCCCGCAAGCCAAGGAAATTTTCCGACTGCTCGTCCAATTCGTTCTCTCGGTCACCCCTTAGATATACGCGCCGACTGCTTCTGCTGCTTCCGATGCTGCTGCTGCTGCTGCTCTCTTCTTCGTGTTCTGCTTCGTCGCGGACGTGACGTGGACACATGGACGATGGAAAGCGAGCGAGAACCGCGTGTAAGCGATTCCCCCATACGTGTTGCAATCATACGCTGGGTTATAAACACCTTTAACGTTCCACACGCTTGTGTGCGCATGTGTAGGAAGAGGAGGCCGAGGCTTTTAGTGTCCTGTTGACATGGCCTGGCCATGGCTAGCGAGGATATATATAGAGGCGAGCGCGCGGACGCTACGTATATGGATCGGAGGGCCGCAGTTAACTTGCCCGTAAAACGATGACAATATTTGTTTGCGACGATATTGCCCTGCGCGCCGCGCTATCGCCGTCTCTCTCTCTCTCTCGCTCTCCCGTTCCCGCGGCTCTTGCAATCTGCAGTCCAAGCCCCCTTTCCCTTTAATTTGGGCATTTTCCTCGATCGCCGCCCTGTACAATCTGCCGTTTTTCATTGTACACCGACGAAAGTTGATCCGGAGCAAACAGGGCTTTGTTCTAATTAATAGTTTAAACGTTGCGCGCAGCATTAAACGCCCTTTTGTCATTAATTGCTTCTCACGCCTGTCCTCTATAAAACATTTACTGCGCACGTCAACATTATCGACTTCGGTAAAAAAAAATAATTTTCGCTACAATTAATAATGAATGTGCAAAATATATAAAGATACCGCGAATAATTTGATTGGAATAATAAGAATGTTTTTTACAACTCGAAACTACTAACAAGATCTATATTATTTATTTTAAGTATAATAATCAGCTACTGTTATTATTTATCCATGTCACTATAATAATAAAAACATATCAAATTTTTATCGTATTCTGCAATGATTGTATATACTGCATTCTTCAGTGTTTAATGATGCGTTTAGTAGGCGTTACGTGTATATCTAATCTGTGTTTTGTTCAATCGCACGGAGACAGCCGAACCTCATAAACACACGCAAAAGTCAAAAGAATGACAACTCAATTAAAATTCTCGTATTATCACAGAAATCCAACGTTCGTCGACGCCTTGATAATTACGCTTTCGCGCGCGCTCGCACTGTTACACGATGAATTCTCAAATTGTTTCTGCAAGCAGCGCTAATCACCTACAGGTCGATATTTTCATTACCATGCATTCAGCAGCAGCAGCAGCAGCAGCAGCCAGCAGCAGGAATTAATCAAGCAAATCCTCTCAAGGCGTATATCGCTCATTAGTAAGCAGGTGTGCGTGTCGTTGCGGCTCGTGCGGTCGGCCAAGGAGCTGCCGCCTGCACGGGCACAGAGACGCTACTGCACTGGGATTGTCGTGTGTGCGCGCGCGCCTGTCGCCCGTTATCATCGGGAGAGAGTGTCAGGGAACAAGCTCCGGTGCGCGCGCTCCCCTTTGGATCAACAGCCGCGTCCTACCTCTCTCTGTACGTGAGCGAGGGGAATGTTTTCTTGGCGGCAGTGCAGGCGGTTGCGACAAAAAATGCAGCAAGAACCGAGAGGAGGATTGATTTGGGAAGCACCTGACCGGAAAATTCTAATGCCGTCGCTTCGGAAGTCTGGCTTTCGAGATTCCAAAACGACGGAATAGTTTTCGGTATTTTTAGACCACAGTCGTGCGCGTAAAAACGCGCAGGGAGAGATTGTAAAAAAAGATTCGGGCTTTGGAGCGATAATTTATGACACTAGCTTATTTACATTAATAAATTTCATTACTTGAGTCAAGCTGCGGTATATACACACTGGCAAAGGACTTGTAAAATTAATTAATCTAATTGCTGTGCAGTCGAATTCGTATTGAAGTACACACTAATTAGGGAATTTCATTGAATATACTTACCTAATAACTATATGCAAAATAGCTTTCAGATTTCATCTGGTCAGAGCTTACATCTCAATTTAATTAAGATATATAACATGTTTGTATAGTACTAAATTTCTCGTATTATAACTTAATGAATGTATCTTAAAGTTATATATACATATACGTATAGAAATAGATTATAGTTATATATTAGTTTGCGAATTCGAAGATAGTTTATAAGCTGCTTAAATGTGCGGCTCGTGATGAAGCTGATTGCTACAGCATATAAAATAAAAATAGAATCCTATGGATTTCGAGTTTATTCAATAATATAAATTTATTAAAAAGATTTACAGTGAGTATTTCATTGTTTTGCATGAAAATAAAATCATTATAATCTGCTAAAAGCGCGAGTGTGTGCGGGTTGCCTGTGAATTGACTTGACTAGGATAATTAAGAAAGGGAGATCTTGGAAAATTCTCAGCGGTATCAAGTTTCAATCGACTTCGCACAAAGGAGACTTCCCGTACCTAAAAGATTCAACCAGTTGAGAAAAATCAACACTGCACACCGGATACATCCAGAAGCCAAATTAACCTATCGTTTAATGCACAAGCAAAGAGAAAAAAATGGGTCCACCCTTGTACATCTTCGAGACCTCGAGCATTTCCAGTAGTATCTTCAGCGCTTTTTTACATCGGTCGCGGAGCACGAACAACGTTTTTTGTGTGCGAGGCGCATGGAGGGAGGCAAAAACAGACAGTTAATTAAAGACCCGGCTAAAGCAAAGCCAAGAAAGTGTCGGTTTCCAACGTCAACACCGAGGACGTCGCGACCCGCGCGCTTTCACGTTATAGATAAAGGCAGCAGCAGCGTCGGTGCGCGCGCGACTGACAATCGCTCGTCAGCTTGAAAAAACGCGGAGAGACAGAGAGAGACAGAGAGAGAGAGAGAGAGAGAGAGAGAGAGAGAGCGAGGGAAAAAAGCAGCCGTGGCTGCATATATTCCTACGATCGTGGGCCTAAATCAACAAGTTCTTCCCTCGGTGCGTCGAGTACAAGCTCTAGCTCACCCACCGCTGCTACTCTATATAGCTTCAGGGAAACTTTGCCCTCCTTGAATTTTATAAATAGCTGATTAAGCTGTGTATTATGATATTAATTAGTGAATTATGTATAAGATGCTTTCTCAGTTCCTTTAACGTAGTCATGGTAATACAGGATGGAAGGAGGAGTTTCACTGAATAAATAACTGAACTTATTACGTTACCCAAATGTTTAATATTGTTATACGGCAGATATTAGTATATATATTCATAGCTAGTAAAAGAACATCTTTAGTTTGAATATAATTTTTTGCTTTTGTTTAACATTTTCTACATATTGGTGTATTATAAAAAAGCGTTGCAAAGCAGATGTTTTGATTTCAGTTAGTTACTGTTTTATAGCCGTCGCGAAATCATATGTCGCGCGTGTACTATTGTAATAAAAAAGGTCTCTTAGTACGAGATAATTTTGTCTTTTAATTTGTTTCCCCTTTCCTTCTGTAATTATTGTTTCTATCAGGAAAAAAAAATGCATTACAATTTTGTTAATTGGATTACTTTGAATCTTCTTTGCATACAAACTTTGTTATTAATATATAATATCGTTGGACAAATTTTGAAAGTAAATTATATAAGGTACTGAACATTCTAAATTCACAATTAAATAAAAAATGATTTCAACTAGTAGCTAAAATAAAAATGATGACCATAACGTCATGCATCTACACGAATCTCGCGTCTTAGGAAGTTTCAAGCTGCCAGTCAGCCTCACGCGGCGAGACACGGAGGCGGCGGTGCACAAATAAATGCTCAGTTCCGTGCTTCTAATTTCAAAGCGTTCTCGCATTTCGCTCGGTGAAGAAAGGGATCATTTCCGCCGCGGCGGAGATCTCGACACGGCCACACGGCAGCCGCCTCTCGAGAAAGCCCCGCGGTATATGGGGAGGCAAAAAAGTGCCGGTTATCTCGCGGTTCTTAGGTGGCCCGCAGGAACAAGGCGGCCTTTCAAAATTATCGCGCCTTTCGATCTGCGGTAGGCGCATCTACATTAGGATATATTCGCGGGATTTTAGCGCTTTCGCTGTATCCGGGAAAAAAATCTTTCTTCGCACTTTTGCTGTTGAGAGTTTCGATTCGTTATGGAGATGCGGCGTTTTTTCGTTAGCAGAGGTGTTTGACTGATGTAGACAGCGGATGCATTTGATATCATTGATATAATTTTTTAAGCAGTATGCCATGAGAAAAGTTTCGAATATCCATTGGGACTATAGCTTCTATACGCACAAATACATGGTATATATTTTAATTGATTTTCTTGAAATTTTCTTTCAAATAAAATTAAATGTCCATAGTTGCAGAAACACACTATCTAAATTCGAAAATATGAAAATTTTACTGACTTATAGAGTGAACATATTGTTTACGATATATGTATAACTGAAATTTGACGTATTATATTTCGTACATGTGAACTGCATTTTCACGAATAAATTTCTGATGAAATAATATAGCTGAGCACTGAATTTATGATGCTGCTATATTATTACTTACTTATAAACTGAATTGCTGATTGTTCCAGTTGAATTAATTTTCTTTTTATCGATTGGACTTAATAATAGAATATAATTCGAAGAAATATTCGAAATACAATGCAGTTGGATATACTATTGAAAACAATTTTTTACAATTATCGTGGTTTCAGTTCGATTAATGTTTTAACTATATATTCCTAAATTAAAATTTTTAATGTTTTTACATAAAAATTAGATTTTTTTTGTTATATATGCGTGTGTATCTCAAATACTTCTGGAAGCTCTGAACAAATTTTGCATCTTTCAATTCTCATTTTCTTTTTTTACTACTTACATATTTTCGTTAAAAAATAATTTTTTTAAAGGATATTTTCTTTTGCTTTATTATACTTCTTTTACATTTTGCGTAGAGAATGATGCTTTTGATATATTTTTAGATGCCATAAAATAATATAGCTTTCGTCATTTTTTTGATATTTACGAAAAATAATTATTGAAACTTGATGAAATTTTTTTAGTAGTAAGGATCAATATGCGCAGGATCGTTGTATTTTACACTTATTCTTTTAAAAAAGAATTATTAAAAGATTTGAATACTTCTTTTTTGTTATTGAATGAATTATGAAGCTATTTAATCATTATACATCCATAATTCAACAGTTATAATTGTTATCTTTATTGCAAAACATGCTCCTCGGAACTTTATCAAAATATTTAGAAGCAGGTGATTATTTAGCAAAAGTCAAACCGCAGGGCATAAATAGCTTTTACGGACACGGAGATCTCGCAGCGCTTAATAAATGTGCATTCTAAATTGGCTACATTTTTCTCCCCCAAGATCGAAAAAATATATCTTTAACACGTACTAAATTCCCCGATATTTCGCTATGAATACCCGACTTCTCTCTACCTCTTCGACCTTTCATAGAATCTTTTTTCACGACATTTATACATATATTTTCACCTCCGGGCTCGCTTTATCACGGTCTATCTCTCTTTCTGGATCTATCTATCTCTCACACGTACACACAGAGAGAACGAAAGAGGGAGATAGAGAGAGAGAGAGAGAGAGAGAGAGAGAGAGAGAAAGGTACAGTCTCAATTTCTCGCTTTATGCCCCGTCCCGCTCTCTCTCTCTCTCTTTCTCTCTCTTTCCCTCTCTGTCGTCCGCCCCTGCGTTCATCCCGATGTTAAACGAGCGCACGTGCGCCCGGTACTCCAGTGCACGGAGCGCAGCAGCAGCAGCAGCAGCAGCCCAAGGGCCGGAGGCTCGTTGCGCTACACTACGCGTATATACGCGAGGAATAGAATAGAGAAGCAGCCCCAGGAACCGAAAGAGCGAGAGAAAGAGAGATAGAGGTAGAGGAGGGAGGTAGAGGAGTGCGCGGAAGTAAAAGATATGCCCCGGACCGAAGGTAGAAGGATAGAGGAAGCGCGCGGCGCTCGGTCCCGCGGCGGCAGCATAGCTCTGCAGATATATACACCGGCGACGTGCTGGCACGGGGCTTTCCCGTATTTGCTTTAGGGAAAAGCCTGAGAAATCGCGCGACCAAACGAACTTGACGGCGCTGCAGAGGAGGATCTGATAAACTCTTTTGAATAAATCTCGTCACTCGGCATTCTTAATGCTCCTCTCCTCTTTTCTGTGCCCAGTCTCTCCCCCTCCCCCTCTCTCTCTCTCTCTCTATCCCTTTATTATCGCAAACGCACGCAGGGACTATATAGAAGCTCTTTCCTTTCTCTTTTGAATTGGGATTCCTTTTAATCTTTTCATTTGGGTCACTGGGGTTTTTCGCGCACCCGAGACGTTTTCTCTATGCGTTTTTATACGGATTCCGACTTGGACGCGAGCTCGACACTCCTCGCTGCGTGATTAATCAAAGTGCTGGGACAGTGCATACCTGGTCTGGCGGGACAGTTGCGAATTTTTAGGTATCTGCGCAGTGCTCTTTTAAAAGAGTGAAAAAATATTTTACTTTCAAATGGGATATTCGTATTCAAATCCGATTTCGCCAACGTTAACATTAATAATGATATCACTTGTTTCTATAAAAAGAAAATTAAATAATCTTAAATGATCTTAAAATTTATAACAATAACTGCAAAACAAAGTCAAATAGAAAGGAAATTCCGATTCTACAGATGTGATATCGACAATGACAATTCAATATTTCGAAAATTTGCCTATTATTATAATGTATTTAGTGAAAGAGCAATTTTTCCTTTTTCTGCTCAAAGTTCAATTATTTATTGGAATACATTACGTGTAGGTATCTTCCGTCACAATGTTAACAATCGGCTGGACGTCAAAAAGCTAATTTAAAACGAATACGTATGCATAATCTTAATAAATTTGATCTCCATGCGAACCAATATTAGCCCTTGATCAAAGAATAATCGTGAGCGGTACAGAAAAAGGGTTGAATCGAGCTAAATGAGCTACCTCGGCCAGTTCCCAACTGAATACCGAAACTGATCCCGCCTCGGCCTTTCTTTCCAGCGCTCACGCCAATAGCAGCAGCGGTGCAGGGACTATCAACGTTATCTCTCTCCTCTCCTACCCATGTCGCGGTTTTACGGCAAATGGGAGTCGCGGGCCGTAACGAAGCGAGCAGCAGCAGCAGCAGCAGCAGCACAGGGCGTTATAACCCGCTCCTCCCTTGTTCTCGCGCGCCAGTGCAAGTCGGCAAATCGTCGTCGTCGTCGTCGTCGTCGGTCAGAATGAACGGGGGGCCGTCGCGTTGGCGTCGAAATCGTTACGATCCCTCCCGGCACTTACCGCCGACTCGTACATACTCGTATCCTTACGAGAGAGTGTAGCGCCTCGTCGGCGATGAGCACCGTAGGACACCGTATATAGGCAAAAGCGTCGACGTGCTGGTACAATTCGCCTCGGCTAGCTTCGCTCGGTCGGGCGCAGTAAAACCTAATCTAGCCGAGCGTGGATGCACGCGATCCTCCCCCTCTTCCCTCCTCCACAACTGCCAAACAATGTGCGAGCCGCAATAGCCCGAGAGAAATAACGTCTCTCTCCTCTCTCTCTCTCTCTCTCTCTCTCTCTCTCTCTCTGCGTCTACCTGTATATCGGACTGGTGTGTTGCTGCAGTGTGTGCGCGTGCTCGGATGAGCCACTTAAATGTACTGGAAAGTGATACACGCGCGTATACGAGGGATACGTCGCTCGAGAATTATTGAAAGCGATTATTTTTAAATAATTACGGGGATATACTGGCGGGGCCTTTATGACGCACGGGTGTTTCTGGCCTCTCGCTCCATATTTCGGTTATATGGAGAGCGAATGAGTATCGCCATCTTTATGCGTTACGCCCTGAGAGGACTGCCGACTGCGTGAAATGTCTGACCTTGAGAATTATGTTACATTTTCCTTTAGAAATTGTGTAATTGTGTTTTAAGTATATAACTATTTTATATGAAAAGATATTTCTAAGAAATACAGGATTTTATTACCAAGGTCTTGTAGATTAATTATTGCGACTAGCATTATTGGATAGAAATGCATCTTTATATATGAGTGTTGGAAAGCTGCTTAAAAGAACTTACTAAAACTTGAAAAAAATTCATTAGAAACAATGAATAATACTATTTAAAAAAAAAATAGTTCTTAGCACTAAATACAGTAATTAAATTAGGTGTTCAAATATTAATTTGTATAGAATGCACGTAACGCTTTTAAAACAACTGTAATATACTTAATTTTAAACTAATTAGCTTATTCAATATATAATTCATGACACACACATGTATCGGAGAGCGCAAGGAAATAAAAAAAAAATATCGAACAGCTAATAAAATGCGCTAAATGGCGTTACATCCGAAGCTCGCGCGATTTTCCCTTCCCCGACTGCTACACTTCTCTCTCGTCCGTGTCCCTCCAGTTCTCGCGGCGTCTTTATCGGCCTCTTCATCGGTCTTTTGCTGCGGCGCTCTTTTCCACAGTGTCTAACGGCACGTCACTTTACGATCTCGGGGAACGAACACACAGCGATCGTTGAGCCGGGCTCTCGACTCTCTATATAGCTCGAGCACTGCAAGTAGAGAATGCCGGGCATGTACCGACTGAACTAGGCGAGAGCTGCCGAGTATACACATACTCATCGGACATGTATGGCGGAGGTCCGTTTGCACGGCTCCTATACGTAGCAGTATAGTCTCTCTGCGCTATGTCGTCGCTGCGAAAGTGTAGCCGACGCGGAACACAAGTCGATGCCAGCTGTGCGTGTGCGCGGAGCTTGGGAAGCTTGCACTTTCGGGTGACCAATGTCCCCTACGCCGCGACGCGCCTGTTTAACCAGTATTGTTCTCTCTGTACGCTTGGACGTTTGCTTGTATGCGAAAGAATGTGGGATGCGCGACCGTATTGTTTGCTCTGCTCTCCTCTTGAGCTTTTTCCAGGGAACTTTTTAACAGCTGCAATGAATTCGACGAATGCGTAATTTACGAGAGCTTGATTACTTTTTCGTATTGTCAATTGGAGTTTCTTTGATTTTCCTCGAATGTCAATGTAAAATCACATCAGATGCAGTTAAATAAATTTTAAGAAATATTATATGTTTATACAATATCTGTGTAAATGCACAGAAATTTGATTATTTATTTGATAATGAAATGTGTTTACGATATATAACAGTAGAATTTTTAGTTTAATATATAACATTTCGAGTTAATTACATTGAATTTATCATAGCCTGAATATTTCTACATAGTAAATAAACATGTTCCGGCGTCCTGTCCCGCACACAGATAAAGCAATAAAACATGTATAGTTGGCATTGCATTCTTTTCGATTCCGTGCATAAATCATATATATAACAACAAATGCGAAATAAAGTTGTTCCTCATTACAGTATTTATGAGAAGCATATGCACCGCCAGCACCGCAGCGAAAAATATGAATGCGAAAACTTTAGCGCGTACGGCCAGCTAAATTGAATAATAATTTTCATCACGTATATAATAGATATCCAGGAAAATATTAATCCGCCGTATAGTCATGCGTTAACTGTCGAGTCTGTGTGTACCGCAATTACCACCCGCTGTTAAGGTTTCTTGCATGGACGACCGGCCCGATGGAAGATCGCATATCGACTCGCGCTGCAATTATCGCACACACCAATCCGGTTTATAAGCGCCACTCGTGCCTCGTGCATGCACTTTTTTATAATCTGCGAAATTGCCGAGGATCAAGCTGACCGAGAGGTTTCGATCTTTTTTTTTAATAACACGCGCGCGCCTTTTATCTAAATTATTTTGAACGTTCGAACCATATAAATTTGAAAATTAAATACCATTTCTTATATAAATTATTATAATATATGATGTAAGTAATTTACACTTTACATGTACTCGTATCTTGTAATTCCTATGTTTTATGTTAAAATCATTATTAATAGAGTTTTCATCGTCACTGGCAATTTTGTAACAAAAATTGCAAGTTACTCGAATATATATGGACTTATTAATTATTGTGTCTGTTCTATAAAAAAAGTATAAACATAAATTTATGGGTTCCAAATAACTTTGGCTCATTCTCGCTGAAAGGTATACCTCTTTTCCCATTCTTGGGTAACGACGTCTCGAAACTCCTTCCCCCATTCGCATTCCTGATAATTTAAAACTTATTTAATCAATCTATTTCCTCGACGCACTTTCCATTTTTCCCGGCATTTCGTTTGATTATTTCCGTCAAACCAATGGTTGCGGATCCGCGCAAAGGTGTGCGATCGATCTCGCGGTCGTGTAAACGAATTGAGAAGTTCATCGATCACCCGACAGCTTGACTTTTCCCGACGTCTTTTCTTTTCCTCCTTGGCTCCTTTATCAGCTTGACGTATATAATGCATCTCTTCCACTTATTCATTATACCGGACTCGTCTTTTTTTCAAATATCGAGTGAGGTTTTCTTGCGATAATTAATAATTTCTGAAATATTTATGCTCCGATGATCATAAAGCTGTTTATTAATATTATATCCTAGCGAGATGATTATTTATCGTCAAATAAAATAAATAATATTGCGATGCGAGCTTGTGCTAGATTGAGAAAAGTGTATCGAAGGAATTTGTAAATATAAATTAAATCATTGTACGATCGATATATAACAATTAATTACTTGTCGCAGTTGAGCGTTATTAATTTGATCCACTTTTAATAAAAAAAACTTTTATCAAAATTATTCATAATAATTTGTTATATGTATATTTATTTAGCAAGTACTAATTTCTTATACTAAAAAAGAGGTTTTAATTAATAATCATATAATATATTGTTAAACGATTGTGGAGTAATAAATAGAAGATATTGCACAGTTAAATGTTTCTCTTTTAATTTCTGTACTTTTCAAGCACTCGTACAAATTGAAAATTTATGACCATAAGTGTTTCTTTAAAGTTTTTCAATTACAAAATAATTGTATACAGAATAAATAGTAACCCGCTCAAGGGCTTTGTTTAAAGTAAAAAGAGAGGTACAGTACAGACTTAGATAAAATGTCATTTATCAGTATATCGAGGCATCCATATAAGCTTACGAGTTCGCAGATTGAAAAGAAATCGCGAGCGCGTTTCATTGGTCGATGATCGATCGACATCGATGTAAATCGCATTATAACGGCCAAGTGACTTATCATACGCAGCACGGCTCGATTTACAAACCGTTCATTTTTTCTCTGCGTATAAATACTGCAAGGGCCCATTATAGGTGGCACGCAACGCGTGGGAAGTGATTTTTGCTCAGGTTCGTGGAATGCGCGCGCTGTGTCTTTTCATTTTTTACCTTTTGACTCTATGAATAGATATATGGTAACACAAGAACGGCAAGGATAGATTGTGTACAATGGCGAGGATTAAAGTTTTACTATCCGAGCGAATAAATCGAAGCCTGCATGGTAAAAACATAATTTGCCGATATCATTGCTTTCGTGAACTGTCTTTGCATATACTAATTTTGAAAATACAAAGGTATTGCACTTATATTGAATCTTATGCCAACTGCATTAAAAATCTCTTTCGTGCCATCTTAATTCAATTGCATAAAGTGTTCAGAACTAGGGTGGGTTTATACATTGACTCAATGAAACTTAGATAATACTTATTCTTGTTTTTATAACGTTAGAATTGTTCCGTATACAGAGCATAACTACTTAGCTAAATTCCCTGTTCAATCTGCTTTTAGGAACTAGCAGAACAATCTGTTAAATTCAAATTTACAGCGAAGAGTAATTTTTCTGCAACACATGATTAATGCAAACTTGTAATGGAAATGTTTTGCAGTAATATTTCTTTAAATTTGAGCTTGACAAAGTATGCGCACCGAGCATCACAAAACAGCTGGAGAACGCATTCCTAACGGAAGTGCCCAAACGGAATAATCTTTTACAGACGGAAGCCGCGGATTAAAGGTCGTCCTTGAAAGGAGTGCGATGGCCATTTCCGTCGCTCAACTCTCTCTCTCTTTCTCTCTCTTACCGCGTTGTATTCCGAAAAGCAAAAAGTGCGGCTCGGTCCGCCTCGCTTCTCGTCGCGCGGTAGGAATTAAAAATATAAGGAACGAACTTTGTGGCTTTGAGGCGCTAAAAGCTTTTCGTACTCGTATAGCACAAAGTGAAAAGCGACACAGCGAGAGTGTGAGAGAGAGAGAGAGAGAGAGAGCGGCAGAGATTCACGCACGCCTCGCATCTCTTGGCTCCTTTTCTTTTTTTTCCTCGCGGCCGTTCCTTTCGCCCCTCAAAGCGACTCTCTCTCTCTCTCTCTCTCTCTCTCTCTTTCAATGGGACGCGGACAAATTCGAGGTTTTAGAGAAAAGGCATCCGCGCGCCTGCGAGCGGCCAAGAAGCTATTCGACGGCTTTTAAACGCGGACAAGCTCTATGCTCGGCTCTCGCTTCCTTTCCC